>RYFJ01002998.1:0-72948 GCA_003991445.1 Oryza meyeriana var. granulata | reverse complement strand
CTATACTTCTGAGAGACTTAATGTCATTAAATCATGATTGCGAAATTTTGCAGGAAGCGAAGTGACAAAGACCCCCAGGGGACTGGCCACCAACCCCTACGCCAGAACCCATCCTGCTAGCCACGAGCAAGCAAGCTACAGACAAGCCAGACCGCCCACTACTAGCTAGGTGATCCCAACAGCCAATCCACCAAACCACCAGCCAACCACTACGTCGTTGGGATTGAAGTTGCAGCTCCAGCCCCTGAGCCAATCCAGAAACCCCTCACGGTAACTAAGGCTCCCAGACCCCATTGTCGAGTTTCATCATCTTCTAAAGAGGGTGACCTCCCTAGGCTCGAAGCTCCTTCTCGCAACTTCCTTAAAACATTTACAGGGTTACTCTAAGGGTGGCGGAAGTTTTTTTTGAACATGACGAGCAAGCACCTAAAAGTGAGGACCAATCTAAGTATCTGCAATTCTGCGTCGAAGGAATTCAGGTAGATAATCAAATCCTACGCATTTCAATATGAGTTTCAGAATCTTGTAGTCTGTCTAACCAATTTTGATCTGACTTTGGTATATATTGAGTAGAAGGTGTCGACCGCTTTTAAATGGCAAGGTTTGAGCCGAGCTCGCCCCTCAGCTACTCTACTCGCCAGCTACCAGGTGGCCGAAGGACGACTAGTGACCAGCCAAGGGAGAGAAAAACATGGCTGAGATGTCCCAGGACAAAACTCAGGTCGAAAACTGGGCCCAAGCTAAGAATAAGAAGATCTCCTGTTGTGTCTTCCCAGGTGAATCCACACACTCTTTGCAATCGTTCTTGCTTATGTTACAAACCTTGAGTCTGAGCTCAGCGCCCAGCAAGCAGAAAGAGCGCCTTGAGAAGAAGTTGAAGAAGTCAAAGGACCAAAGCAAAGGTGTAAAAACCACTACGCCAAAGTTCCTTGCCCAGCTAATTACTCCGACTACTTTCTACGATAACTATATGCTTGTGATGTGTGCAGCGTTCCCATGCCAACTCGAAGACCCCAATCGGCGCCTTTGCAGAGAAATTCAAAATATCAAGAATCACGTGAGATATGTTGACTCGCAAAGACTCTTCCTTGAATCATCAACCGCACTACCCTGCGTCCAGCTCCTAGCTCGATCGCCAAATAGCAGGAATGCTTGAGGAACTCCCGGAGTATCTGGAAAATACTCGAGGAGAGCGTGCTAGGTCGCGCCAGGGCACTTGCCTATGACCAATCGCTCTACCCCTAGTGTAATATCGAGCCATCTGAGGGCTTTGCCGAGGTACGACCCCAGAGTAAGGCCATGAGTGTAAGCATAGGCAAACCGTAGAGGCAATAGCTAGGACCGGTGATAAACTGAAACAATTATGCAGTCGGTGTCCACCAAAGACAATGTAAATTGTGTAAAGTTTGCTAATGTTTCTAAATCAGCCAAGACTTGTGTATTCTAAAATCGTTATTGCTTACCCAAAGATAGTCACCGAGTGTTTGAGATAAACCGAAGAAAAACTTCACCTCACGAAACTTACCGGAAACCTTAGCATAATCGTTTAAAACTTCATACTCAGATAAAACAAAGTCGATTTATTACCAAATAAGGCATATAATACATTAGCCCCCAACTCACTACTCGTGAACAAGCGATGTAATGAGTCAGAGAAAAATTTATTCAATATAGAAAGAAAATTACAAATACTCAGGTATAGAAGAAGGACTGCGTAGCTGTTCTATATTCCATGAGTTGTTGATTAGGCACCTGGACGTGTTAACTTAGTGATAATGAATGGCCCTTCCCATAAAGGGGATAGTTTATGCCTGTTCTTTTTGGTTGTATTTTCGCAGGACAAGATCTCCCACCAAAAAGGCACGGCCACCAACATTCTGACAGTGATAACGACGTAGGCCTTGAAGATACCTTGCTGACTGAATAGTTGTGATCTCCCTTGCTTCCTCAAACTGATCGAAATGAACCAGTCAGTCTTCATTTGATTTATCTTCTGAGTGGGCCCGAATGCGTGGTGAGCTAAAGTCCAACTCGGTTGGTAACATAGCCTCAACACCATAGACTAGGAAGAAAGGGGTTTGCCCTGTTGCTCGACTAACCGTGGTTCTTAAAGACCAGAGGAATAGATGAAAGTTCTTGTACCACCGCTTTTGCATTACGATTGTATTCAGTCGAATACCTTAGTCTTTGAATACTCTTGTAAGACCATCCATTGGGCACACTCGACCTGCCCGTGTGGAGGCCATGGGCCTTGGGTAGATCATGGGAAGCATTTGGGCTACTCGGACAGAGGATGGGCCTAACCTTATAATCAGGGATACAATAGGACTCAGCATACATTACCTTGTACGATAAGGAAAGGATATAGTCCTAGTCGGGTACGTTGTATTCCTAGAAGGAAATCCCTTCGTCGGAGTCTAACTGAGATTCCTACTCTGTAACCCTGTCCCCAGATATAAGGGGAGGCAGGGCGCGCCCTGAGGGCAACTATCAGAATCTCACCAGAGAAACCTCAAAGGCAATACACAACAACTGGACGTAGGGTATTACCTCATCTCGAGGGCCTGAACCAGTATAAATTGTTCCGTGTTCCTTTGCAGTCCATCAAGTTTACGTCTCATGAGTAGCCCCATATTCTTATTGCCGGTGTAAAACATCGACAGTTGGCTCACCAAGTAGGGGCATCGGTGAGATCATCTTCGACAAGCTTGATGGATTCAACCACCGGAGTCGACGGCATCAACTTCTTCCCCAGGTAGACAATCACCTTCGGAGCCTTGACTTTGTCAGCTAGACAAGTTCGGCAACCTCAACCCTATCCGACTCTCCCAATCCGATCGGCCAGGAACTAAGCCGACTCCGCGCCGATCGGCCTACGTAATGCTGCAGCGATCCTCATCGACATGCTGCGGCAATCTTCAACACGCCCAGGTCTCGGGACAACTCTTTCTTTTGGTGTTTCGACCTTGGACTCGGCCTCGAGCCAGTAGAGAGCCGGCTAAGAGAGGAAGAGATCATCAATCTCTCGTTCGGACTCGGCAACACCGCGGATATCTTCAATCACCATCTGATGCGGCAAACCCGATCCCCTGGAGTTCAACTCAGATACAGCCCAGAGCCGCTCAAGATCGGATCTAGGGAGGTCGGAGTTGTAATTACCCCCATCAACTATTCTGATTCCGACTCTAAGTTGGACAGTAGTTTGGCAAGCTTTTCTCCACCACGTGAAGTCTTCATGGCGTCCAAGGGTTCTACTCCCACTCAGGAGGCACGCTGACTACGCGATCAATAAGAGGAGGAGGCCCAATGACTGTGAGAACAACAGGAAGAAGACGCAAAACGCCTGCAAGTCGAGTGCAATGCTCATTACGACAATCTGCGCAAAGCTAGCACACTGCTCGACGGGATGATCCTCCAAACCCGACTTGGTGACCATGACTTTTCGTAACTCCTCAACAGAACGTTGTGGCCTGCAACCTTACTGGAACACTCCAATTTGGGCCTAATTCACAAGGCCACCCGATGATAGCAAGGATTAAAGCCATGATCACCACTGCTGCATGTCAGCAACGCCAACAGTCGGGCGACACTCTCTTACCGACGAACAGGTCAGCTTCTCCAACGGCGGTCTCATCTGCCTCCATGCGACAACGAGCGGCCGGCTCCAATCAGCCGCACACGGAATCGTGTCACACGTCAGTCGGCAACCGCCAACACATGACACGACAACCGACATCAGAGATACCTGGGAAAACCCAGGATGTCCGAGAATAGACTGTATGTGATCTTGCCAGACATCAACGCATGACGCCGGTGAACGTGGGGAAGACGTCGTCGCACTGGAAGATAAATAAGATCTTCAGCCCCACCACATGAGCATTTCAGCCATCGTAGTCAGAAGCGATCCTCATGCAGATAGAAGGAAGACCAGCCTTCACCAGAAGCTGCAAACAACGTCGACTGTCACAGGATTCAAGACACAGACTAGAGAATTGAAAAGCTAACGGGAAACAACCCCGATCCTGGCTCACAGTTTACATTACTGCGATCGGGGCGCTGGAAGCGGATCACAAGCCATGCTAAACTACCTCCCAGTCGCTCTACCCAGTCTCAGCGAGGACATGCAACAGGACTTCCAAAGAGGCCAATTGCTCCTGCGGTGAACTCAGAATGCCTCATCGCC
Source organism: Oryza meyeriana var. granulata (assembly GCA_003991445.1). Classification (NCBI taxonomy): domain Eukaryota; kingdom Viridiplantae; phylum Streptophyta; class Magnoliopsida; order Poales; family Poaceae; genus Oryza; species Oryza meyeriana. The sequence continues at coordinate 68,765 of RYFJ01002998.1, read as the reverse complement.
AACTTCCAAGGAAATAACGAGAGCCATCTTCTAGAGTACGCATCTGTATTATTTGCCAACAAAGGAAGAATGAGTCTCTTCATATCATCAAAGTTTTACTGAGAGAATCAAATACCAATGATAAGGACGAGTCATCATCGCCGCCTTCTGTAAGGAGTATAGAGACGCCCCGTTCAATGCCAAGTTCGCGAAACCTCACTTATCTGTCAAGCTCATTTTACATGGCGAACAAATACCCGGACTCGCGACGCGTTTGCTGAGGCCCTCGACGAAAAGAAAAGAGCCCCGGCAGAAGACAAAAAAGACCACACGAGCCAGCAGCATAACACAGTCTGGCAACAGCAAGCAGAACAGTCAGACAAACGTAGTGGCTGCTGGGGTTACTCGTCCGACCCCCAAGACAGACGAAGTACCAGAAAGTGATGAATGCCATGCCCCTTCCATCAAGAACCACTGGTTAAGGACTGCTTCTATGCTCAAAAAGTTGTTCAGCAGACTTCAACATCTGCGGCAATTAAGATAAGGACAAGCCAGATCAGGCCGTATCCGGTGACTACCAAAGATCCCTAGGTGAGCTCAAACCACAGTTTGGAGGGCCCGATGCATACGAGTCCAGAGAAGTAGAAGCTCATAGCATGACAAAAGTCAACTCGTGTCTGCCAGACCCCCCCCAGTACCTGCGTTGGTCAAAACACAATCACGTTTGACCGCAACGATCATCCCGATCGTTACTCATCCAGGACCACTATCCGCTCGTCCTGGACTCGGGTCATCAGAGCATCAAACTGAAGAGTTCTCAATCGATGGAAGTAAGTGCTCTGAATATTCTATTCACCAAGACGCTCGACAGAGATGAAATCCCTCGTTCCGAGCTACGGCTGAGTACAGCGCCCTTCCATGGTTTATCCCTGGCCTATCTTTACTCCACTCGACAGATAACTTCCAGTACTTTCAGCGGATAATTTTCGGCATTGAGAATATCTGCTTCGATGTTGCCGACTTCGCAGACTGCGTATCACGCGATTCACGGACGGCTCACTAGCCAAATCATGCAGTGCCCACATATACCTACATGATGCGCTCAAGATGCCAGGACCAACTAGAAGTTCTTTTTCTCACAGCAATATCAAGCAACCTTCACCCTATGAAAGGAGACTGCGGGTGGCTCAATCTCAAGAAGTGGCAGTAGCACAACACCATCCAACTAGCACAACCAACAGCAAGCAAGGACGATCAAGTTCCGGCCAAAAAAGCAGCCAAGTCGGGAATTTCAGCGGACTCTGAAACCAAAAAGATCACTGTCCAGTTGCTTTTATATGCCTATTCATCACGTCTGGAAGCTGGTGCTATTTTCAGTCGCCGACCAAGTACTATTATCACACGTATCGCTGGACATCCTACACAACCATGAGGCCACCAGCAGAATCATAATTGGGGCTGAGTGATGGCCGTTTGACATCATCTTATCAGCCACGACAGCAATCAAATTCTTAAGCCTCTAGCCGATTTCATGCGCCGACGTGACAGAATCCAGACGACTACAAACATGGATAAACTAGATACTTTGATGATGTACTTTCGACGGTTCTCTTACGGATCGGCCCGGTGGCAGGGCTTGGCATGGTGCTGACTATCCCGTTTGGGGCGAAAAAAACTTGAAGGTACGTCCTCCCAGAAGGAGCAGCGGAGGAGCGGGAGCGCTGCGCAGCAAAGCCATGTTAATCGGAGCCCAAGCACACTCAGAGGTTTGGAGGTAGTTCGTAAGATACGGATCGTCGCCGATCGTCCATGATCCACGAAGATATTTCCGGCTTCCCACAATGCTGCCGAGTACGAGGCACTCATCCATAGGCTCTGCATTGCCATATCACTCGGCATCCGTCGATTGGTCATACGCGAGGATTCTCAACTCGTGGTCAACCAAGTCATGAATGACTAGACATGTCTCTACGATACTATGGCGGCATATTGTCAGGAGGTACGAAAGCTGGAAAACAAGTTCAATGGGCTAGAGATAACTCATGTATTGCGACAATACAACGAAGCTACAGACGAAATGGCTAACATGGGATCCAAACGAGAAGTCGTCCCGACTGGGATTTTTGTCGAGCAACTACTAGAGCCATCAGTCAAGAAGAAACCAGTGCTTGAACAGTCGAGGGCTGAACCTACCCCAGAAACAAATGAAGTACTAATCAACTCTCAAGATTCGCAGACTCCAGTTCTCAAATTCCTTTTGGACGATGAACTCCCAGAAGATCGCAATGAAGCCAAACGGACCAAACATCGAAGCAAATGTTTCCTTGTAGTCGGAGAAGACCTGTACCGTCGAAGTGCATCCGGAGTCCTCATGCACTGCGTCACACCCTAGGAGGGCAAGCAGATTCTGCAGTCGATCCACTCGGGTATTTGTGGCAACCATGCTGCATCTAGGACGTTAGTCGGAAAGGCTTACAGACAGGGTTTCTTCTAGCCGACTGTGGTAATAGATGCTAAAGATATAGTTTGCACATGTGAGGGATGCCAATTCTATGCAAGGCAAACACATCTTCCAGCTCAAGAATTTCAAACAATTCCAAATTTCTTGGCCCTTTGCAGTTTGGGGCTTGACATGGTCGGGCCGTTCAAAAAGCGCCCAGGAGGTTCACACACTTGTTCGTCCACAGTGGAAAAATTCACAAATGGATTGAGGCAAACCCGTTGCTACCATAATAGTGGACGAGCAAAGACTTCATCATGAGTATCTTTATACCTCTTTGAGTTCCTAACCGCTCATAACGGACAACGGTACTCAGTGCATTGGCGGCGTGTTTCAAGATTTCTGTGACGACTTTGGCATCCAGATCTATTATGCTTCTGTGGCACACCCACGGAGTAATGGGCAGGTCGAGCGTGCCAACAGCATGGTCTTACAAGGTATCAAGGCTAGTGTGTTCGACCGACTACAACCATATGCAGGGCGGTGGGTACAAGAACTCCCATCCGTTCTCTGGTCTCTAAGAACCACGGTTAGTCAGGCAACATGGCAATCCCCTTTCTTCCTAGTCTATGGTGCTGAGGCTGTGTTACCAACCGAGTTAGAGTTCGGCTCTCCGCGAGTTCAGGCCTACTCAGAAGACAATCCAAATGAAGACAGACTGGTCGAACATGATCAGTTGGAGGAAGCAAGGGACATCGCAACTATCCAATCAGCAATGTATCTTCAAGGCCTACGTCGTTATCACAGTCCAAATGTTCGTGGCCGCGCCTTTTTGGTGGGTGATCTCGTCTTGAGAAAAATACAAACCACCAAAAACAGGCATAAACTATCCCTTTTGTAGGAAGTGCCGTTCATTATCGCTGAGGTGACACATCCGGGTGCCTACCGACAAAAGACTGAAACGGTGCCCTAATCAAACATCTTATGGAATATAGAACAGCTACGTCCTTTCTCTACCTGATGTCCCAAGATATAGAGGCTGCATGATGTCCAGGAGCCCTTTCACGGATCCGACAAGGATTTCCCATGATTCCTTGACAACCTTGATTTCCTCTGTGAAGGCGCTAAACTGGATCTGGGCATTGGCTTTTGAAGCTGTTTAGATGCATCAACAAGAATACTTGTTAGCCGAGACATGCAGTCGGAGCAACAAGCAATCGAGTCAAGATCATTGTCAAGTAGGAGACTTACGGGCATAGTCGGCCACCACCTTGGCTTTGGCCTTTTCCACTTCCTTCAGCTTATTATCTTGATTCTCCCTCTCCTTCGCCTGGGCTTTTAGCTTGGCTTCGAGAGCTGCAAATCAAAACGGTCAAGAACTCAAGATTGCAGTCCAAGCCCAAACAAGGCAATCAGGAATCAACAACGCTGGAGAGGTCTACTCAGGATTTACTCAAGATGATTACACAGATCACTTACTTCCCTATCTTGGCTAGTCCGCTCCAGGTCGTCCTTGGCTACCTGGAACTGGCGTAGTCGTTGGAGTTGGGTGGCGAACTCGGTCAGGACCTTTTTCATTTTCTCTGAACGATCGACGATCTTCTGCTTAGAGCAAAATAGAGGAAAATAGAGTTAAATGACAGGTATCGGATCAATGGAAACTATCAAGAACCCAACATGGTGAGATTCGCTACATACCTGGACTCCCCTGGAAGCAGCGATTGTAGCACATAAAAGATTTTCGTGCTCCCTCGATGCTGCCTGCTCATCATGCTCATAGCTCTCTAAAACTCCCTCAGGGGTGACCCATTGAAAAGTTCTTGGGAAGTTGCGCGGAGGGGCTTCGAGTCAGGGGAGGTCTCCTTCATCAGAAGACGACGAAGATATTGATGGCGATGGGGTCCTGGCCCTAAACTCGGCGGCTACAGGGGCCTCAGTGATCTGCTCGGGGGCTGGAGTAGCAACTTCAGCACTTGCCCCCTGGTTGGCCGGCGCTAGTAATCCTGCTGTCAGGACTGCTTCAATTTCTGCAGCTGGGGCAACCTCTGGCTCAGCAGATGAAATTGTTGGTGCTAGCTCTACTGGGATGGGCTCGATGGTAGGAGCAGCTGGCGTAGTCCCCTTGGGATCTATGTCAACTCACTTCCTCCACAAAATGTCAAATGTCAAGCCACTACCACATTATTTAAGATTCTTAGAAGATTGAAGATTGCTTACCTCTTGGAAGTCTTGAACTTCCACGAGGGAGCTCTAGAAGCTGTCGGTGAGGGGCTTGATGGCTTGTTCGGCGGCGGAGAGCTACCGGCTATCGAGCCAGTCGGTAGTGGCGATTCGGCTCCAGTCGGCTCTGTTCCTGGCGTAGCCGACTGGGGTGTCGAGATACTCGGTGGTGCTGCCCTTGGGCTCAATGTTGCTGACCTTGAGCTTGGCGGTGCTGGCCTTGGGCTCGATGTTGCTAGCCTTGGGTTTGGAGACACTGGTCTTGGGCTTGGTGGCCTAGGAGCTAAACTGGCTGGGTAATTGATCTTCAGGCTTCCTAACGTTGCACTTGGCGTGCTTGTTCTCTTCTTGCCTGGGTCTTCAAATGGTTTCTTCCCAACCCTCTTGGAGCTAGGCTGAGCAGCAGAAGGACTTGTTAGCCTCTTCTTCGTTTTGATGGCCGGCTGGTTCTGGGAGTCATCATCAAACTAAACACAGTCCTGCAAGTATTTTAAAGACATACATCATGCATTGCAGAACAATTCAAGACAAGAATTCACAGACATTCATCACAAAAGGATGACAATTCGGCATCAATCTTTCAAGATTACCTATGGCCGAGGTTTGTTATGGCTATAGGGCGTGGGGGCGCGTTCTGTGTCCTTAGTCTCCACTACCCCGTTGACAAAAAAGCCGAGCAAGGTATCGGTGACCTTGTTTTTGTCGGCTAAGTCAGGGTATTTGCGGCTAGGATCATCCTTGCCCTTGTAATCCCAACCAAAGTGGCACCTAGCCTTCAGGGGCTTGGTGCGGCGGTTCAAGAAACACCTCTCTACCCAGGGACCAATCAGCCCCGAGCTCTTCAGGAGATCAATTTCTTCGTAACTTGGCACTGAGGACCAGGATGGTAGGACAGTTGGTGGAGAACCAGAAAAAAGGGGGAGAGAACGTTCGAGATTAGAACAGTAGAACCATTCTCTGTGCCAACCCTTGAGGGAGGTTTTCAAAGGAACGTTGAGATAGGTTTTCTTCATTTCATTCCTAAGTTGGAGACCGACTCCCCCAATGGTTTGGATCTTATTTTTGGATGGCTGGGGCTTGATATGAAAAAGGTATCGGAAGAGATTGAAATGGGGCTTAACCCCCAAAAAGGCTTCGCACAGAGTGGCGAAGATGCAGATGTGCAGAATGGAGTTGGGATTCAAATTCACCAACTCTATTTGATAAAAAGACAGAAGTTAGTGAAGGAAATTCGAAGAAGGGAGGGAAAGACCACGATCAAAGAACGAGGTGAAGACGACAGTCTCACCGGATTTGGGCGCCAGCATGGATTCCCCTTCTGCAGTGCGCCAATGGATGACATCTTGACACTGCAGCATCAATTGCTTTTCCAAAATCTTCAGCTTCAATGAACTGCAGTCCAACATCAGCCAAGCTCCGGCGGACATCTCTAGGCTCAAATGGGGCTTTCGGCATTGCTGGGAGTGAAGAGATTTGGGGGAAAGACTTGCAGAGGCTTGGAATGGATGAGGCGGAGCAAAATCAGGCAAGTCTCGAGCGGGAGCACAGGCTACAGCGAACCCTAGTGAAGCGCAGCGCGAAATTTGGGCATGGAAGCTGGAAGACGAAATGATTGGTGGATTGGAGAAGATGAGGGAATCTTTTCTGATAAGTGGGCTTGGGCCGACCAATTTAGTACTAGGCCACAAGATATGAGTCTCTAAATGGCATGCTCTATTGAGCCGACTACTGGCTGTGTTATAATCACAGTGCAGATGCTATTAATAGAAACCGATTACATAATCAGATATGCTCCATGAAAACCTAATTGCTAGACACAAGTGTTAAGATATCTGAATTATTTACTAGGTATTGAGGATATGTCCTTATAAGGATCGATAGTTGGTCTCCATTAAAATTAGGGATGCAGGTATCTCTCAAGTACACCAGACCACATATTGGGTTAAAATCCATAAAGTGGTACTCGGCTTACATGCTTAGCCAACAATTGCCCTGAGCAAAAAATCTTCTAGCTGACATGATGCTGAAGAGTCTAATTTCCGAGTAGTATACTACTCGGGAAATACTAAAAGGTTAAAGATCTTTGACTTTACGTTTAATTGTTTCACAATTAAGCACAAAGTCAGGGGCTACACCTAATAGGTGTGCTTATTCGGCGCACACTATTCATATTTTTTCCATGAAGCCCTTCATATCCTCGTTGCTAGCTGACATGAAGCAGGACTCGGGAGAAGAAGCACTCGGACAAAGAGTACTTGGGAGCAATGCACTCGGAAATTCTTCACCATGGAGGATGAGCATTCGGCATCAGCTGTGACTCAACCGTGAAGGTCTTAGGGGCTGCTGTGGAGGCCATGGGCCCCAGGTACCTCATGGGAAGCATTTGGGCCACTCGAACAGAGGATGGGCCTAACCTTATAGTTAGGGATACAATAGGACTCGGCATACATTACCTTGTACGACAAGGAAAGGATATAGTCCTAGTCGGGCACGTTGTATTCCTAGAAGAAAATCCCTTGGTCGGAGTCTGACTGTGATTCCTACTTTTAACCCTATCCCCTAGTATATAAGGGGAGGCAAGGCGCCCCCTAAGGGCAACTATCAGAATCTCACCAGAGAAACCTCAGAGGCAATACACAACAACTGGACATAGGGTATGACCTCATCTCGAGGGACTGAACCAGTATAAATTGTTCCATGTTCCTTTGCAGTCCATCAAGTTTAGGTCTCATGAAAAGCTCCATATTCTTATTGCCGGTGTAAAACATTAACAGCCTGTTGCTTCGTGGGTGTGCCACAAAGCATAACAGATCTTGATGCCAAAGTCATCACAGAAATCTTGGAAAACGCTGCTAGTGAATTGAGTGCCGTTGTCCATTATGATGCGGTTGGGAACTGCAAATCAGTATATGATACTCATGATGAAGTCTTCCGCCCTTGCCACTGTTATGGTAGCAACGGGTTTTGCCTCTATCCACTTTGTAAATTTGTCCACTACGACGAACAAGTGTGTGAACCCTCCTGGCGCTTTTTTGAACGGCCCAACCATGTCAAGCCCCCAAACTGCAAAGGGCCAAGAGATTGGAATTGTTTGAAGTTCTTGAGCTGCAAGATGTGTTTGCCATGCAAAGAACTGGCATCCCTCACATGTCCGAACTATGTCTTTAGCATCTGTAACTGCGGTCGGCCAGAAAAATCCCTACATGTAAGCCTTTCCGACTAACGTCCTGGATGCAGCATGGTTGCCACAGATACCTGAGTGGATCGATTGCAGAATCTGCTTGCCCTCCTCAGGTGTGACGCAGTGCATGAGGACTCCAGATGCACTTTGATCGTACAGGTCTTCTCCAATTACAAGGAAACATTTGCTTCGACGTCTGATCCACTTGGCTTCACTGTGATCTTCTGGGAGTTTGTCATCCAAATGGAATCTGATGAATGGAGTCCGCCAATCTTGTGAGATAATTAGTACTTCATTTGTTGCCGGAGTAGGTTCAGCCACTAACTGCTCGAGCACTGGTTTCTTCTTGACTGATGGCTCCAATAATTGCTCGACAAAAATCCCAGTCGGGACCAATTCTCGTTTGGATCCCATGTTGGCCAATTCGTCTGTAGCTTTATTGTATTGGCGTAGCACATGTGTTATTTCCAGCCCGTCGAACTTGTTTTCTAGTTTTCGCACCTCGTGACAATATGCCACCATGTTATCATCGAGACATGTCCAGTCTTTCATGATTTGGTTGACCACAAGTTGAGAATCCCCGTGTACTACCAGTCGGCGAATACCGAGTGATATGGCGATGCAGAGCCCATGGATGAGTGCCTCGTACTTAGCGACATTGTGGGATGCTGGGAAGTGAAATTGGAGGACGTACTTCAATTTTTTGCTAGTAGGTGACATTAGAACAATGCCAGCCCCAGCACCGCCGATCCGTAGAGAACTGTCAAAGTACATCCTCCAGTACTCTAGCATGTCTATATTTGTGACCGCTTGAAGTTCCGTTCACTTGGCCACGAAGTCGGCCAGGGCTTGTGACTTGATTGTTGTTCGAGGTTGAAAAACGATGTCAAACACCATTAGCTCGAGTGCCCATTTAGTGATTCTGCCAGTAGCCTTGCAGTTGTGTAGGACATCCCCGAGTGGATACGACCTAACGATGGTTACCTAATGCGACTGAAAATAGTGCACTAACTTCTAGACAGTGATGAGTAGACCATACAATAGCTTCTAGACATGAGGATATCTCATCTTGGAGTCGGCTAAGACTTCACTGACGAAGTAGACTGGCCTCTGTATTTTCTATATGTGTCCTAGCTTTGCCTGCTCGACTACAAGCACCGTGCTGACTACCTGAGTAGTTGCCGCGAAATACAACATTAGTGGCTCCTGGGGCATAGGTGATGCCAACATTGGTGGTGATGTGAGAAACTTCTCGAAGTCCTCCCAGGCTTGTTGGGCTTCAGGTGTCCACTGAAAATTGTCCGCTTTCTTTAGCAGCTTGAAAAAGGGCATGCCCCCCGTTCACCAAGTCGGGAGATGAATCGGCTAAGTGCTGCCATGCATCTTGTCAGCTTTTGAATGTCCTTCTGGCTAGTTGGGAGTGCCATGTTCATGATAGCGTTGATTTTCTCTGGATTGGCCTCAATGCCTAGGTGTGATATAATGAAGCCGAGTAATTTTGCCGAAGGTACTCCGAAGACACACTTTTCCTGGTTCAACTTCATCTTGAATCTCCGAAGGATATGGAAAGTTTCCTCTAAGTCGATGATGAGGTCTTCCTTGACTTTGGTCTTGATTACCACATCATCGACATATGCCTCCACATTGTGCCCAAGTTGAGTGTGAAGACACCACTGGATAGCACGTTGATATATTGCACCAGCGTTTTTCAACCCGAACGGCAGAGTGACATAGCAGTATGCTCCAAATGGCGATGAAAGAAATCTTTAGGCAGTCCACCTCCTTCAGACTAATTTGATGATATCCTAAGTAACAGTCGAGAAAACTGAGTAACTCACACTCCGCGGTTGAATCAACCACCTGATCTATTCTCGGTAGACCGTATGGATCCTTGGGGCATGCTTTGTTCAAGTCGGTGTAGTTGTCGCACATGCGCCATTTACCATTCTTCTTTCGGACCAGAACTAGGTTTGCTAGCCAATCCGAGTGGTAGACCTCTTTGATAAACCCGGCTGTAAGGAGTTTGGTAATATCCTCCCTAATAGCATCTTTGCAGTCTTGTGCAAAGCGTCGTAGCCGTTGTTTGACTGGTTTGGCATCCGGCTTGACTTTGAGGAAATGCTCAATCACCTCCCTTATTACACCAAGCATGTCGGAAGGTTTCCATGCAAAAATATCCCTATTCGCCTGGAGGAAAGTGACGAGCGCGTCTTCGTATTTAGGGTCAAGTCCGGTCCCAACGAGCGCAATCTTGATGGGATCGAAAGGGTCCAGGGGAATCTTCTTTGTTTCTGAATCCATTGAAATTCCCAACTTGGCTCCTTTTTTCACTGGAACTTGCTCATCCTCGTTTGCAATTGTCGCGGCTAGTCGGATGCTGTTCTGCCTAACTGCCGCTTCTTGAGATTGGGCCAGCTCGTAGCCCTCCTTGTCATAGGTGAAGGCTTGCTTAACATCGCTACACAAGGAAAGTACTCCTGCTAGTCCTAGCATCTTATGCACCATGTATGTATAATGAGGTACTGCCATGAACTTGGCAAGTGCTGGCCGTCCGAGTATGGCATGACACTCCATCTTGAAGTCGGTGAACTCGAAGCAGATATTCTCGATGCAGAAATTCTCCTGCGTGCCTAAAGTTACTGGCAGAGTGATCTGTCTGAGTGGGTGGAAGAGAGGCCGGGGATTACCCCGTGGAAGGGCGCTGTACTCAGCCTAGCTCGGAGTGAGGGATCTTCATCTCGTCGAGCGTCTTGGCAAACAATATATTGAGAGCGTTTCCCCCATCGATGAGAACCTTCTTCAGCTTGATACTTTTGATGACCGGGTCCATGATGAGTGGGACGAACGTGATTGGCGTTTCTAACCAACGCAAGTATTGGGGAGTGTCTGCTGATACCGAGTTGACTTCGCATGTTGTAAGCTTTTGCTTCCTATTGGACTCGTATGCAGGTGGCCCTCCGAAGATGTGGTTGAGCTCAGCCTAGGGATCTTGGTAGTCACCGACTGTGCCTGAGTCTGGCTTGTCTTTGTCTTTGTTGTTGCTAGATGTTGAAGTCTGCTTGGAAGCAAACTTCTTGAGCATGAAACAATCTTTAGCCGTGTGTTTCCCCTTTGGGTGGAAAAGGCATGGCCCGTTCATCAGCTTCTAGTACTTGTCCGTCCTCGGGGGTCACGGCCGAGTGCGCTCCACAGCAACACCACGTTGTCTGACTTGCACTTGCGGTTGCTGGACTTGTTCTGTGCTACCTCGTCATTGTCTTTCTTGTCCTTCTGCTGGTGCTCCTTTTTGTCATCCAAGGCCTTAGCTACTACGTCGGCCAAGTGGGCGTGCTTGTTTGCCATATCAAACAGAGCTTTGACAGAAGAGGGAGGCTTTCGAGTGAACTTGGCGATGAACGGGGTATCCTTGACTCCGTTGCGGAAGGCGGCGATGACGACCTCGTCCTTGATCTTTGGGATCGAGTTCCTCTTCTCAGAAAACCTCTTGATGAAATCACGCAGAGACTCATTTTTCCTTTGATGGCATTGATATAAGTCGTACTCGGAAGACGGCCTTTCATATGTCCCTTGGAAATTTGCAATGAAGCGTTCCCGGAGTTCTCCCCAAGAGCCAATTGATCGCTTGGGAAGTCCTGTTAGCCATGTCCTCGCCGAGTAGGCTAAGGTGACCGGGAGATAGTTAGCCATGGCTTTGTGATCTCCTCCAGCTACTCAGATCGCTAGAGTATAAACTATGATCCAGGACTCGGCGTTGGTCTTCCCATCGTACGTTTTAATTCTAATCGACTTGAAGCCAGATGGCCAGTTGACTTGCTGCAACTCATGGGTGAACGCCGGTACTCCTTCGTCTGTGTGAGGGCTCTGACTCCAACTACGGTGATGAAACCGCTCATGGTGGAGGCCGAAGCGCTCATTCTCGTCTTCTAGTCGGCAACGCTCGTTTTCCTCACGTTCGCGGTGTTGGGCATTGATATCCTCCCTGAGATCGTGCCGTCGTTCATTGTTTTGGTTGCCAAGTGGCGTATGGCGCGACTCCGGTGATTGGATCCATCAGGTGTCGAAGATGATCTCGCCGTTGCCCCTACCTGGCGCACCAACTGTCGATGTTTTATATCGGCAATAATAATATGGGGCTACTCATGAGACCTAAACTTGATGGTTTGCAAAGGAACACGAAACAATTTTTCCTGGTTCAAGCTCTCGATGTGAGGTAATACCCTACTTCCAGCTGTTGTGTATTGCCTTTGAGGTTTCTCTGATGAGATTCTGTTCTCTTGCCCTTAGGGGGCTCCCTGCCTCCCCTTATATACCGAGGAGGCAAGGCTATAGGGTAGGAATCCCAACCGGACTCCCACTAAGGGATTTCCTTCTAGAGATACAACGTACCCGACTAGAACCATATCCTTTCCTTATCGTACAAGGTAATATTCACCGAGTCCTATTGCATCCCTAATTATAGGATTGGGCCCATCCTCTGTCCGAGTGGCCTTAATGCTCCTCATGAGGTACCCGGGGCCCATGGCCTCCACACCCTCATCTGCTTCAATTGCCACAAGCCAGGCCACTTCGTAGATAAGTGCCCGAAGCCAAGGCGTATGGGTCCTAGGCCCATAGCTCCACAAAACCCCAATACCAATAACAACATGATCAAGGGGCATGTCAACCACGTCTCTGCAGAGGAGGCACAGGCAGCACCAGAGGTGATACTGGGTACGTTTCTCATGAACTCAACTCCTGCAATAGTACTTTTTGATTCTGGTGCAACACATTCTTTCATATCAAAGAAATTTGTGGGGACACATGGGATAAGAGTAGTGGAACTTAAGATTCTCATGCAGGTTCACACCCCTGGAAACCACATGACCACAGCTCACTATAGCCCCTCAGTGAGCATAGGAACCAAGTGTCACCTTATCTAGCCAATCTTATCCTCCTTGAATCCAAAGACCTAGATGTCATCTTGGGAATGGGTTGGTTGACCCAGCACAAAAGAGTAATCAACTGTGCAGACCACACTGTCACGGTGACCAATGGGAAGGGAGAAGTCGTTACCTTCCAGTCACCAGTGCCACAAAGTCAAGAGGCCAATCTAAATCAAGCCACAGTAGAGGGATAGCCTAAAAGTGGGAAGAAACCTGACAAAAAGGTGGAGGATATTCTAATAGTAAGGGAATATCTAGACGTCTTTCCTGAGGATCTACTGTGGATGCCACCAAAAAGAGAAATTGAATTCAGAATAGATTTGGCCCCAAGGGCAGCCCCAATATACAAAAGACCGTACAAAATGGCACTGAATGAGATGACAGAGGTCAAGAAGCAAGTTGATGATCTGCTACGGAAGGGTTACATCCAACCAAGCATGTCACTTTGCGTGCACTGGTCATTTTGTGGAGAAGAAAGACAAAACTAAATGGATGTGTGTGGATTACCGCGCACTAAACGATGTTACAATCAAGAACAAGTATCCACTACCTAGAATTGACGACCTCTTCAATCAGTTAGAGGGAGCCACCATTTTCTCCATGATAAACCTGCGATTAGGCTACCATCAGTTGAGAATTTGGGAGGAGGATATTCCAAAGACAGCCTTCACCACTCGGTATGGGCTGTATGAGTGCACAGTTATGTCCTTTGGACTCACCAACGTACCAGCCTACTTTATGAATCTGCTGAATAAGGTGTTCATGGAATTCTTGGACAAGTTTGTCATGGTTTTCATTGATGACATTCTTATATATTCAAAGACAACAAAGGAACATGAACAACACATCCGGCTAGTGCTTGAAACTTTGAGAGAGTACCAGTTGTACGCCAAGTTCATCAGGTGTGATTTCTGGTTGGATAAAGTGCAATTCCTCGGACACGTCATCAATGCACAAGGAGTTGCCATAGACCCAAAAAATATGGAGTCAGTTACTGTGGAGGCCATGGGCCCTGGGTATCTCATTGGAAGCATTTAGGCCACTCGGACAGAGGATGGACCTAACCTTGTAATTAGGGATACAATAGGACTTGGCATACATTACCTTGCATGACAAGGAAAGGATATAGTCCTAGTTGGCACGTTGTATTCCTAGAAGGAAATCCCGTAGTCAGAGTTCGACTGGGATTCCTACTTTGTAACCCTGTCCCCCGGTATATAAGGGGAGGCAGGGCACCCCCTAAGGGCAGATCAGAGCGCATACAATCTCACAAGAGAAACCTCAAAGGCAATACACCACAACTGGACGTAGGGTATTACTTCATCTCGAGGGTCTGAACCAGTATAAATTGTTTCATATTCCTTTGCAATCCATCAAGTTTAGGTCTCATGACTAGCCCCATATTATTATTGCCGATACAAAACATCGATAGTTGGCGCGCCAGGTAGAGGCATCGGCGAGATCATCTTCAACAAGCCTGATGGATTCAACCACCGGAGTCGATGGCATCAACTTCTTCCCCAGGTAAACAATCACCTTCGGGAGCCTCGACTTCGTCGCTGACAAATTCAGCAACCTCACCCTGTCCAACTTGGATCCGATCCAATCGGCCAGGAACCAAGCCAACTCCGTGCCGGTCAGCCCACGTAACGCTGCAGCGATCCTCGTCAACACGTTGCAGCAATCTTCAACATGCCCGGGTCTCAGGACAACTCTTTCTTTCGGTGTTCGACTCGGACTCGGCCTCGAGCCGGCCAAGATCGGGCTAAGAAAGGAGGAGATCGTCAATCTCTCATTAGGACTTGGAGAGGCTGCGAATAACTTCAATCAGCATCTGATGTGGCAGACCAGATCCCCAGGAGTTCGACTCGGATAAGGCCCAATGCCGCTTGAGGTCAGATCTAGGGAGGTCAGAGTTGTAATCACCCCCATCAACTACTCTAACTCTGACTCTAAGTCGGACAGTAGTTCGACAAGCTTCTCTCCACCACGCGAAGTATTCATGGCGTCCAAGGGCTCAATTCCCACTCAAGAGGCTCGCCGACTACGTGATCAACACGAGGAGGAGGCCCGCTAACTACAGGAGAAAGACGCAAGACGCCTATAGGCCGAGCGTGATGCTCGCAACGACAATCTACGAAAGGCAGGGTGGACTGCTCAACAGCAAATCCTCCAAACCCGAGTCAGTGACCACGTCATTTTCGTAACTCCTCAACAAAATGTTGTAGCCGCTGCAACTCTACTAGATACACTGCAGTTTGGGCCTAATCACTAGGCCACCCCGACGATAGCAAGGATTAAAGCCATGATGACCGTTGCTGCATGTCAGCAGCGCCAACAGTCGGGCAACACTCTCATACTGACCAATAGTCGGCTTCTCCAACAGCGGTCTCATCTGCCTCAACATGACGATGAGTGGCCGGCTCAAGTCAGCCGCACACGGAGTCACGCCACACGTCACTCGGCAACCGCAACAATGACCAGCAGCGCCGACATCAAGATGACCGTCGGGATAACAAAGATGTCCGAGAACGACTACGACATGATCTTTGGCAAGACATCAACGCATGACGCCGCAAACATGAGGAAGACGAGCATCGCCGACTGGAAGACGAGAATGAGCGCTTTGTCCTCCACCATGAGCGGTTTCACCGCCGTAGTCATAGTCGGTGTCCTCATGCAGATGAAGGAGTACCGGCCTTCACCTAGGAGCTGCAACAAGTCGAATGGCCGTCAGGCTTCAAGCCGACTAGAATTGAAAAATACGACAGGAAGACCAACCCTGAGTCCTGGCTCATAGTTTACACTCTGGTGATCCGGGCAGCTGGAGGGGATCACAAGGCCATGGCTAACTACCTCCCAGTCACTCTAACCGACTCGGCGAGAACATGGCTAACAGGACTTCCAAAGAGGTCAATCGGCTCCTGGGGTGAACTCCGGAAACGCTTCATTGCCAACTTCCAAGGAACTTACGAGAGGCCATCTTTCGAGTACGATCTATATCAGTTGTATCAAAGGATGAATGAGTCTCTTCGTGATTTCATCAAGAGGTTTTCTGAGAAGAGGAATTCAATCCCAATGATAAAGGACGAGGTCGTCATCGCTGCCTTCCGTAAGGGAGTCAGAGACGCCCTGTTCATTGCCAAGTTTACTCGGAAACCACAACGAGCCAGCACAGAACAAGTCCGGTAACTGCAAGCGGAAGTTAGACAACGTAGTGGCTGCTGTGGAGCGTACTCGGCCGCGACCCCCAAGGACAGATGAGTACCAGAAAGTGATGAACGGGCCAAGCCCCTTCCATCCAAAGGGTAAGCACGTGGCTAAGGACTGCTTCATGCTCAAAAAGTTTGCTTCCGAGCAGACTTCTACATCTGGCGGCAATAAAGACAAGGACAAGCCAGATTCGGGCGTAGCCGGCGACTACCAAGATCCCTAGGCTAAGATCAACCACATCTTTGGAGGGCCACCTGCATACGAGTCCAAGAGCAGGTAGAAGCTCACAGCACAACAAGTCAACTCAGTCTCTGCAGACGCCCCCAGTACCTGCGTTGGTCAGAAACGCCAATCACGTTTGATCGCGCAGATCATCACGGTCGGGTTACTCATGCAGGACGCTATCCACTGGTCCTGGACCTGGTCATGAGAAGCATCAAACTGAAGAAGGTTCTCATCTATGGAGTACCAAGTCAGGTGATCGACCATTCCCTCAACGTCAAGCCGGACGCCAAACCAGTCAAACAATGACTACGATGCTTCGCACAGGACCGCAAAGATGCTATTCGGGAGGAGATAACCAAGCTCCTTGCAGCCGGGTTCATCTAAGAGGTCTACCACCCAGATTGGCTGGCAAACCTAGTCTTGGTCTGGAAGAAGAACGGTAAATGGCGTATGTGCGTCGACTACACCGATCTAAACAAGGCGTGCCCCAAAGACCCATTTGGTCTACCCATAATAGATCAGGTGGTGGATTCAACTGCGGGGTGCGAACTTCTCAGCTTTCTCGACTGTTACTCGGGATATCACCAAATCAGCTTGAAGGAGGAGGACTGCCTGAAGACTTCTTTCATCATGCTGTTTGGAGCATACTTCTATATCACTATGCCGTTCGGGTTGACAAACGCTAGAGCAACGTATCAACGAGCAATTCAGCGGTGTTTACACACTCAACTCAGGTTCAACGTGGAGGCATATGTCGACAACATGGTTATCAAGACAAAATCCAAGGAAGACCTTATCGCCGACTTGGAAGAAACTTTCCAAAGTCTTTGGAGATTCAAGATGAAGTTGAATTTGGAAAAGTGCGCCTTTGGTGTACCATCTGAAAAGCTACTCGACTTCATCATATCACATCGAGACATCAAGGCTAATCCAAAAAAATCAATGCTATCATGAACATAGCACCCCCAACTAGCCAGAAGGACATCCAAAAGCTGACAGGTTGCATGGCGGCACTCAGCTAATTCATCTCCTGACTTGTTGAACGGGGCATGCCCTTTTTCAAAATATTGAAGAAAGTGGACAATTTTCAATGGACACCCGAAGCCCAGCAAGCCTTTGAAGACTTCAAAAAATTTCTCACATTACCACCAGTGTTGACATCACCCATGCCTCAGGAACCACTAATACTATACCTGGTGGCAACCACCCAGGTAGTCAACATGGTGTTGGTAATCAAGTGAGCAGAGCCAGGTCATATACAGAAAATACAAAGGCTAGTCTACTTCGTCAACGAGGTCCTAGCCGACTCCAAGATGAGATATCCTCAAGTCCAGAAGCTGTTATATGGCCTACTCATCACTGTTCGAAAGCTGGTGCACTATTTTCAGTCACACCAAGTAACTGTTGTCACATCTATCCACTCAGGGATGTCCTACACAATCGCGAGGCCACCGGCATATTCGCTAAATGGGCTCGAGTTGATGGCGTTTGACATGTTCTTTCAACCACGAACAGCAATCAAATCTCAAGCTCTAGCCAATTTCATGGCCGAGTGGACAGAAGTCTAGATGATTACAAACACGAAGAAAGTAGAGTACTGGACGATGTACTTCGACGGTTCTCTACGGATCGGCGGTGCAGGGGCTGGCGTGGTGCTGACGTCACCCACTGGTGAAAAACTGAAGTACGTTCTCCAGATCCACTTTCTGGCTTCCCACAATGTTGCCGAGTACGAGGCACTCATCCACGGGCTCCACATTGCCATATCACTCGGCATCCGTCGATTGGTCATACACGGGGATTCTCAACTCGTGGTCAACCAAGTAATGAAAGACTGGACATGTCTCGACGATACTATGGCGGCATATTGTCAGGAGGTACAAAACTAGAAAACAAGTTCGATGGGCTAGAGATAACTCATGTATTGTGAGAATACAACGAAGCTGCCGACGAATTGGCTAACATGGGATCCAAACAAGAAGTGGTCCTGTGGGAGCCATGGGCCCCGGGTACCTCACTACAAGCACATGGGCCACTCGGATAGAGGATGGGCCGGATCATGTAATTAGAGATAAGATAGCACCCGGCAGGCTGTGCCTTGTACAATAAGGAAACATAGCCTTAGTCGGATAGGATTCTATCTCTAATAAGGAAATCCCTTGGTTGTATCCGACTGGGATCCTTACCATGTACCCCTGTCCCCTAGTATATAAAGGGAGGCAGGGCGCCCCATGAGGGCAGACCAGATCATTGATCACAAATCCACCTCAGAAGAATAACACCTCAACTGGACGTAGGGTATTACCTCGCATCGAGGTCCTGAACCAGTATAATTCTCCCGTGTTCCTCTGCAATCCACCGAATTCCAAGTCGCCGAGTAGCCCCATAGTATTATTGCCAGTGCAAAGCATCGACAGTTGGCGCGCCAGGTAGGGGCCCGGCGAATTCTTCATCAACAGATTCGATGGATCCCATCAATGGAGTCAAGTGCGACAGGTTCTCCAATGGAGACACCATCACCTTCGGGAGCCTTGATTTCGTCGCCGATCAACTCGGCAACCTTTCCTTGGCTGAGGCAGATCCGATCTTGCCAGCTGAGGAGCTAGCCGGCATTGCGCTAGTCGGCCCCAGGGACGTCGCCATCTCCTTCGATGATCTACTACGACAGTCCCTCACATCGCCGGACATCGGGACAACTCTCTCCTTCGGCGTCCGACTCGCGCTAGGCCTTGAGCCAGCGCGGGTTAGGCCGAGAGGGGGAGAAATCGTCAATCTCCCGTACGGATTCGGCGACGCTGTGCATCTACAACCCGCGCAGCAGACCCGACCTCCAGCGATTCAGTTTGGACACGGTCATGCACCGTTTCAGATTGGATCTAGGGAGGTCAGAGTTGTCCTAACTCCGATAAACTACTCGGAGTCCGACACTAAGTCGGATGGTGGTTCGAGCATCAACTCGGACTCCACCTTGGCAAGCTTCCTCCTCCCCCGTGAGATCTTCATGGCTTCAACGCCACCTTCCGAGGTGCGCCGACTGCAAGAGGAGCAGCAAGAGGAGGCGCGCCGACTACAACAACAAGAGGAGGCCAACCGACAAGCTCGCAATGACGGGCTTCGACAGGCTGGGCGAGCCGCCCAGCAGCGAATCCTCCAAACCAAAGTCGGCGACCACGATGTCTTCGTCACGCCACAACAGAACGTCGTGGCCTCCGCAACTCTGCTGGACACGCTCCAGCTTGGGCCGGATCATCAGGCCACACCAACTATCGCCAAGATCAAGGCGATGATTACTGCTGCCGCCTGCCAGCAGCAAGAACAGTCAGGCAACACTCACATATCGACCCATCGAACGGGCTCTCCAGCGGCGGAGTCATCTGCATCAGCACGACGACGGGCGGCCGGCTCCACCCGGCAGCACGAAGAGTCCCGCCAAACAACACTCGGCAATACCAACTACGACAACCGGCGGCGTCACCAATACGACCGCCGACCCAATCAAGACCTCCGATTGCGATTACAACGCGATCTTCGCCACACCCTAAAGGCCCGGCGCGTAGAACGCGAAGAGGATGAACACCGCCGACTGGAGGACAAGCATGAGCGCTTCGGTCTCCACTACGAGCGGCTACACCGCCAAAACCGAAGCCCAAGTCCTCACGATAATGAAGGCATTCCAGCCTTTACTCGGGAGTTACAGGACGTCCGCTGGCCAGTCGGCTTTAAGCCTACCGGAATCGAAAAATACGACGGCAAGACCAACCCAGAGTCCTGGCTCACCGTTTACGTCCTAGCAGTTCAAGCTGCTGGGGGCGACAGCAGAGCCATGGCTAACTACCTCCCAGTCGCGTTATCCGACTCGGCGAGGACATGGCTGATAGGCCTCCCAAGGCGGTCGATCGGTTCCTGGGGACAACTCAGGGAGCGGTTCATCGCTAACTTCCAGGGGACCTACGAGAGACCGGCTTCCGAGCACAACCTTTACCAGCTGCATCAGAAAAAGAACGAGTCTCTACGTGAATTCATCAAAAGGTTTTCCGAGAAGCGCAATCAAATCCCAAGCATCAAAGACGAGGTCGTCATCGCCGCCTTCCGCAAGGGAGTAAAAGACGGCTCATCGCGAAGTTCACTCGGAAGCCACCATCCACTGTCAGGACTCTCTTCGACATGGCCAACAAATACGCCGACTCGGCTGAAGCCGTCGCAGAGGCCTTCGACGAGAAGAAGGAGCCCCGTCAAAAAGACAATAGGGCGAAAGCCAACAACGAGCCGCCTCAGAACAAGCCTGGCAGTCGCAAGCGGAAGTCGGACAACGAGGTGGCTAACATGGAGCGCAATCGACCGCGGCCCCAGCGGAATAACGACTATCAGAAAGTCATGAGTGGGCCTTGCCCCTTTCACCCCAAGGGCCGGCACGCGGCCAAGGACTGCCACATGCTCAAGAAGTTTGCCTCCGAGCAAGCTTCATCGTCTGGCGCCGACAAGGACAAGGACAAGCCAGACTCAGGTCCGGCTGATGATTTCCAGGACCCCCAAGCCGAACTCAACCACATCTTCGGGGGGCCACTCGCGTACGAATCCAAGCGCAAGCAGAAGCTATCAGCGCGGGACATTAACGCGGTTTCCACAACGGATACCCCCCAATACTTGCGCTGGTCAGAGATGGCTATCACCTTCAACCGCGCAGATCACCCAGATCGGGTTTCCCACCCGGGACGATACCCACTCGTCCTGGATCCGGTCGTCAGAAATATTAGGCTGAAGAAAACCCTCATCGACGGAGGCAGTGCGCTCAACATCCTGTTCGCCAAGACTTTGGACGAGATGAGAATTCCTCGTTCAGAACTACGGCCGAGCACCGCGCCCTTCCATGGGATAATCCCCGGCTTGTCATCAACCCCACTTGGGCAAATAACCTTGCCGGTGACCTTCGGCACGCGGGACAACTTCCGTACAGAAAACATCTCCTTCGAGGTCGCCGACTTCGAGACCGCGTATCACGCGATACTCGGACGACCCGCCCTCGCTAAATTCATGGCGATACCGCACTACACGTACATGGTGCTGAAGATGCCCGGGTCAGCAGGAGTCCTCTCCCTCCGCAGCGACGCTAAGCAAGCCCTCACCTGCGACAAGGAGAGCTGCGAGCTGGCTCAAACACAAGAAGCGGCAGTCGGGCGCGACAGCATCCGGCAAGCCGCTACATCTGAAGTCGATCAAGATCCAGTTCTGGCGAAAAAAGCAGCGAAGTCGGGAATTTCAGCGGACTCTGACACGAAGAAGATCCCCCTGGACCCTTCCGACCCCTCCAAGACTGCCTTAGTCGGGACCGGACTCGACCCCAAATAGGAAGACGCGCTCGTCACCTTCCTCCAAGCCAACAAAGATATCTTCGCATGGAAACCGTCCGACATGCCGGGCGTACCAAGGGAGGTGATCGAGCACGCCCTACACGTAAAGCCAGACGCCAAGCCGGTCAAGCAACAGCTGCGGCGCTTCGCTCAAGACCGCAAGGATGCTATCCGGGAGGAAATCACCAAGCTCCTCGCAGCCGGCTTCATCAAGGAAGTCTACCACCCGGACTGGCTGGCCAACCCAGTCCTGGTCCGGAAGAAACACGGTAAATGGCGCATGTGCGTCGACTACACCGACCTCAACAAAGCATGCCCCAAGGACCCATTTGGTCTTCCCAGGATAGATCAGGTGGTTGACTCCACGGCGGGGTGCGACCTACTCAGTTTTCTCGACTGTTACTCGGGATATCATCAAATTAGCTTGAGGGAACAAGACTGTTTAAAAACATCTTTCATCACGCCGTTTGGAGCGTATTGCTATATCACAATGCCGTTCGGTCTGAAAAACGCAGGCGCAACCTACCAAAGGGCTATTCAGCGGTGTCTGCACACCCAGATCGGGCGCAACATGGAAGCCTACGTCGACGACGTGGTGATCAAGTCCAAGTCCAGAAAAGACCTAATTGCTGACTTGGAAGAAACCTTCCAAAACCTTCGAAGATTCAAGATGAAGTTGAACCCGGACAAGTGCGCCTTCGGGGTGCCGTCTGGGAAGTTACTCGGCTTCATCGTCTCGCACCGCGGCATCGAGGCTAACCCGGAGAAAGTCAACGCCATCAAGAACATGGTGCCCCCAACCAACCTTAAAGACGTCTAGAAGCTGACAGGCTGCATGGCGGCACTCAGTCGGTTTATCTCCCGACTGGGCGAACAGGGCATGCCCTTCTTCAAGCTCCTCAAAAAGGCGGACACCTTTCAGTGGACCCCGGAAGCCCAGCGAGCCTTCGAAGACTTCAAAGAATTCCTCACATCACCCCCCGTGCTGGCGTCACCCCTACCCCAGGAACCACTAATGCTTTATCTGGCGGCAACAACACAGGTAGTCAGCACGGTGCTGGTAGTGGAGCGATCTGAACAGGGTCATCTTCAGAAAATACAACGGCCAATCTATTTTGTCAGCGAGGTCCTTGCCGACTCCAAAACAAGATACCCGCAGGTCCAGAAGCTGCTATACGGCCTACTCATCACAGTCCGAAAGCTGGTGCACTACTTTCAAGCACATCAAGTCACGGTGGTCACAGCGTTCCCACTCGGGGATGTCCTTCATAATCGCGAGGCCACCGGCCGGATCGCTAAATGGGCACTCGAGCTGATGGCGTTTGACATCACCTTTCAGCCACGGACAGCTATCAAATCTCAAGCTCTAGCCGACTTCGTGGCCGAGTGGACAGAAGTTCAACTCCCAACACCAACAACAAAGCTAGAGTACTGGACAATATACTTCGACGGTTCCCTACGGATCGGCGGTGCCGGGGCTGGAGTCATACTGACATCCCCCACTGGCGAAAAGTTGAAGTACGTACTACAAATCCACTTCCCGGCTTCCCACAACGTCGCCGAGTACGAGGCTCTTGTTCACGGGCTCCGCATCGCCATATCACTCGGCATACGTCGACTGGTTGTGCGCGGAGACTCCCAACTCGTAGTCAACCAAGTCATGAAAGACTGGACCTGTCTCGACGACACAATGGCGGCATACTGTCAGGAGGTCCGCAAGTTGGAAAACAAGTTCGATGGGCTAGAAATCACACACGTCCTGTGTCAATACAATGATGCGGCCGATGAGCTGGCAAACATGGGATCCAAGCGAGAAGCGGTTCCGACTGGAATCTTTGTCGAGCAACTTATGGAGCCATCAGTCAAGAAGAAACCGGCACAAGAGCAGTCGGGAGGCAAGCCTACCCCGACCACCGACGAAGCGCTGCACATATGTCCAGACTGGAGGGGTCCTGTTCTCAAATTCCTCCTGGACGATGAACTCCCAGAAGATCGCAGTCAAGCCGAGCAGATCAAGCGTCGAAGCAAAAGCTTCCTGCTAGTCGGAGAAGACCTGTACCGAAGGAGCGCATCCGGTGTCCTCATGCGCTGTGTCACCACCGAGGAAGGCAAGCAGATCCTGCATTCAATCCACTCGGGCATATGTGGCAACCACGCTGCATCCAAGACGTTAGTCGGAAAGGCTTACCGGCAGGGATTCTTCTGGCCCACCGCAGTCACAGACGCCAAAGACATCGTTCGCAAGTGCGAGGGTTGCCAGTTCTTCGCAAGACAGACAAATCTCCCCGCCCAGGAACTCCAGACTATCCCCATCTCCTGGCCATTCGCAGTATGGGGGCTCGACATGGTCGGGCCATTCAAGAAAGCGCCAGGAGGGTTCACGCATTTATTCGTCGCAGTAGATAAATTCACCAAGAGGATTGAGGCTAAACCCGTCGCAACAATCACAGCGGCACGAGCAAAGGACTTCATCCTGAGTATACTATACCGGTTTGGGGTCCCTAACCGCATCATAACCGACAACGGCACTCAGTTCGCGGCGGGCCTATTCCAAGATTTCTGCGATGACTTCGGCATCAAGATCTGCTATGCATCTGTGGCACACCCGCGGAGCAACGGGCAGGTTGAGCGAGCCAACGGCATGGTCCTACAAGGCATCAAGGCCAGGATATACGACCGACTACAACCATATGCGGGTCGGTGGGTACAAGAACTACCATCCGTTCTCTGGTCTCTCAGAACCACGGTTAGTCGGGCAACAGGGCAATCCCCTTTCTTCCTAGTCTACGGCACCGAGGCCATGCTACCGACAGAGATACAGTTCGGCTCTCCGCGAGTCCGGGCTTACTCCGAGGACGACTCCAACGGCACCCGACTGATCGAATTAGATCAGCTGGAAGAAGCAAGAGACGCCGCAACAATCCAGTCGGCAAGGTATCTTCAAGGCCTGCGTCGCTACCACAATCGCAATGTCCATGGCCGCGCCTTTTTGGTCGGGGATCTCGTTCTGAGGAAAATACAAACCACCAAGGACAGGCACAAACTATCCCCCATCTGGGAAGGGCCGTTCATTATAGCCGAGGTCACGCGGCCAGGCGCCTACCGACTGAAGACCAAAGACGGCGTCCTCATCACCAACTCATGGAATATAGAACAGCTACGTCCTTTCTATACCTGAGTTTTACATTTTCCATGTGTACAGTTTTTCCTGACTCACTACGCCGCTTGTTCCAATCGAGTAGTGAGTCGGGGGCTGCATGTATATATGTGTTCTGTCAATAACATACAAGCTTATTTCACCCCGGTTATGAAGCCTTGCCACGACTGATGCGTTCGCCCGAGTATAGCACCTTACTCCGAACATTTTTTATCAAGTTCTATCGAATTAACTCGGTGCATCCTACATGGTCGGGCAAAGCTAATGACAACCGAATAATAAGTTTGGCGGCACGACACATATATTTACACATGATCGTACATGAAAGCATATATATACACCGACTACAAAATGTATTGCCTTTACAGACCCAGGTCTCGGGTAATCGCTTCAGCAGTCGGCCTCGCCTGTGAGATCAGCTCCAGCGCTTCCTCGGGCGTCGTCTCCTCGGAAAATCCCTCCCCGATGGCCTCAATGTCCGCCCTCGGGTAGATGGACTTGGTCATTGCTAGGGTCTGGGCCACGCCGGCGGCAACCCGCTCGTCTGAGTACCTTTTTAGGGCACTCGGCGCGTCCTCGAGACGCCCCATTATCTGAGGAATTCTGCTATAGCTGGTCCCCACTGGGCGGGGATCTACAAGGTCAAGGAGCCCTTTCACGGACCCAACGAGGGCCTCCCGTGACTCCCTGATTGACCTTATCTCCTCCGTGTAGAACCGGTACTGGGCCTGGACGTTGGCTCTCATGCCTGCCCAGATCGGCTGGCAAGTAAGCTTGTCAGATTCGGCTACACACAGGGTGACTAATGTATTGGCTGAGATCACAGTCGGGTTGAGGACTTACTTTCGTAGTCGGCCTCCCACCCGGCCATGGTCTTCTCCAGTTCGGCTTTCTCCTTACCGAGCTTGACGACGGCCTTCTCCAACTCAGACTTCTCCCGGTCAAGCTCGGTGTTGGCCTTTGTCAGGTCGGCCTTGACCCTTTCAAGCTCGGCCTTGGCTTCTTCGGCCTCCTTCAGCTGCGACTCCCTCTCCTCTCGGGTCTTTAACTCCGCTTTGAGGTCTGCACCACAGATTAGCCAAGAGCTCAATCGTGCAGTCATGACGCCACCGAGCAGTCGGGATCGACATAGCTGGATGAATACATCAACGGTCCAGTCGGGAAGATATGCTCGAGAATTTTACCTCTGATCTTCTCGGCTAAGGTCCATGTCTCTGCCCTGAGCTGATTAGCGCCGCTCTTCAGCCAGGCCTCCCTCCTCGTGTGACGCGCCTCCATCTCGGCCTTCAATGCCCAGAGTTGTTGCAATTCCGTGAGGTGGGAAGCCATCTCGACCAGGATCTCCGTCATCGCCTCGTTGCGGTCAACGAGCTTCTGCTCGGGATAAGGAACAAACCGACGACAGAGTCAAACATCAAAGACAAGAAGATTGCTGGAGCTTCACTACAAGAATCATACCGCGACCCCCTGGGACCCGCTGATGGCGGCACGAAGCAGGCTCTCGCGTTCTCTCCTTGCGACGACTTCATCGAGCCTGAAGCTTTTCATAGTGCCGTCGCGAGTGGTCCACGTGAAGGTCCGGGGCATCACACGTGGGGGAGCCTCGATCCGAGGCAAATGTGGGATCTCCGGTGGCGGCGGCAACGGCGACGATGGCGATGATGATAACCATGATGGCGACGGGGTCCTGGCCTCGGCACCGCCTTCCCCTACAACATCGGGGACCGGCTCGGGGGTTCCGTCCCCCGCTTCCGCGACGTACGGTGCCTCAGGGGCCGGGGCCTCAGTTTCAACAGCCACCTCTTGGTCGAGTGGCGGTAGTGGCCCTGTAGTCGGAGCCACCTCGGTCTCAGCGACCGGGCTGGCCGCCGGCTCAGCAGGTGTGTTCGCTGCCGCTGGCTCGGCTGGGGCGGACTCATCAAGTGGAGCAGATGGGTCAACCTTTTTGAGGTCGATATCGGCCCGCTTCCTGCACAACGAAGCAAGACATCAGGACTGTATTTTAACATACAACGACTACAGAAGGCTCGGAGTAGCGCACCTCTTGGAGAACTTCAGCTTCCTGCCAGCCTGCCCGCTCCCTGGCGAAGCGCTAGCACCGGCACTCGCCCCGGTCGGTGTCATCGATGGCAGAGGCATACCGGCCTGAGTCGGTCTCGACTCTGGTATGGTTGGTTCGGGTTCCTTCGCCCCAATCGGCCTCTGCTCTGCTTGGTCCCTTGGCGGCGCTGTTGCTGAGTACGACAATGTCGAGCCCAAGCCTGCTGATCTCAGCCTGGGACTCGACCGCGTGGGCGTTGTGGCAGCGGTGTCCTTTATCTTCAAGCTGCCACTCACGGCGCGTGCTGTCATGGCCCCCTCGCCCCGATATAAAATCGGCTTCTTCCCCGCTCTCTTGGAGTCGGGTTGGGCATCAGAGGGACTCCTCGGCCTCTTCCTCGACGCGACCACAGACAATGGACGAGAGTCTTCATCAAATTCCTCATGCCACTACAAGCAAGTCGACAAGATACCATCAAGCAAGGTTGAACAGTCACCGTTCCACAGGCGTTCACCACAGAAGAAGGTAGAAGGTTACCTTGGTCCGCGGCCGGATGAAGCTATAGGCGGCAACTCGGCGGTTATCATCTTCGGTGGCAACGACCCCTTCAGAGAAGTAGCCAAACAAGGTATCGGTCACTGCCCCCTTGTCCGCCGTCTTGCTGCTCACCCGGTCGGGATCGTGTTTACCTTTGAAGGCCCAGCCGAAAGCGCTTCTCAACTTCAGCGGCTGGACGCGCCTTGTCAGGAAACGACGAGCCACCCAGGGCCCCGTCAAGCCGGCCCTCTTGAGGTCATCTATCTTCGTCAGCAATATATGTGCTTGGCCCAGTTCTTCAAAGGTTGGCTCCGAAGACCAGCTTGGCAACACCGCCGGTGGCATACCAGTAAACGGGCGCAAGGAAGGAGCTAGATCGGCGCAGTAAAACCACTCCTTGTGCCAGCCCTTCAGAGAAGATTTCAAGGGCAAATCGATATATGTTTTCTTCCCATCACTCCTTAGTTGAAGACCAGCCCCCCCAATCACACTGATATTACTCTTGGAAGGCTGGGGCTTGATGTGGAACAAGTGTCGGAAGAGGATGAAATAGGGCTCAACACCCAGAAAGCACTCGCAAAGAGTAACGAATATGGAGATCTGAAGGATCGAGTTGGGATTTAAATGCACCAACTCCAGCCCGTAGAAATCAAGGATGCGGCGGAAGAAATCAGACGACGGAAGACACAAGCCCCGATCAAAGAAAGAGACGAAAACTACCATTTCACTAGGCCGGGGGTTGGGGTTCGATTCATCCCTCGCCGACCGCCAACGGATCACTTCTTGGCTGGGCAACTTCAGCTCGCTCTCCAGCCGTCTCAGCTTCACCGAGCCGCAATCCGAGATCGGCCAATAATTCCCTGGCGCACCCGCAGGATTCGTCGCCTTCGGCATGACTGGAGGTGTTGAGATTTGGGGAAAGCAAATCGGGGGCTTGGAATAAACGAAGAGGATTGAAATCGCCCGAGTCCGGGTGGGGAACGGCTGCTGCTAACCCTAGCCGGGCGGGAGGCGAAAAGCTAGGCGCGAAGGTGGAAGACGAAGAGATTGGCTGCTTTGGGGAAGACGATGGAATCTTTTTCTCTCTCCCCATCCTTTTATAGCCTGAACCGACTAGATGGGCCCAGGCCTGCACAGTTGGTATTGGGTCGACAAGACATGAGTTCCTACAGTAGCATGCTCCATGTGGGCCGCCCGCAGGCTGAGTTGAAATTATAGCGCTGGTGCTACCCACAGGAATCGATGAGGTAAACAGATATGCTTCATGAAAGCCTCACTGCTAAACATATATGTTTGGGTATCTGTTTTATCCACCAGGTCTCAAGGATATATCCTTACAAGGATCACAAGCTGGTCTTCATTAAAATTGGGGATGCAGGTATCTTTCTCGGGAACACCTGACCACGTAATGGATTTATTTTCATAAAGTGGTACTCGGCCTACATGCATGGCCATCAGTTGCCATGAGCAACATTATTCCAGCCGACATGACGCTGAAGAGTCTAACTTTCGAGTAGTGCACTACTCGGGAGAGACTATAAATATCTATTCCCGCTGACATGATGCGGAAGAGTTTAGCTTTTGAGTGGGACGCCACTCGGAAAAGACTATAAACTCATATTCCGACTGACATAAAGTCGAAGAGTCCTATATACGAGTAGTCTCCTACTCGGCAAGACTATAAATTATATTCCGGTTGACATGATACCGAAGAGTCTCATATACCAGTAGTAATCTACTCGGGAAAGACTTCCAGGTTAAAGATCTTTGACTTTATGTTTAATTGTCTTCACAATTAAGCACAAAGTCGGGGGCTACACCTAATAGGTGCGCCTATTCGGCGCACACTATTCATATATTTACATGAAGCCCTTCATAGCCTCGCTGCCAGCTGACATGAAGCAGGACTCGGGAAGACTTACTCGGACAAAGAGTACTCGGGAGCATCGCACTCGGGTAACCTTCACCGTGGAGGATGAGCACTCGGCGTCAGCTGTGACTCAACTATGAAGGTCTCAGGGGCTACTGTGGGAGCCATGGGCCCCGGGTACCTCACTACAAGCACATGGGCCACTCGGATAGAGGATGGGCCGGATCATGTAATTAGAGATAAGATAGCACCCGGCAGGCTATGCCTTGTACAATAAGGAAACATAGCCTTAGTCGGATAGGATTCTATCTCTAATAAGGAAATCCCTTGGTTGTATCCGACTGGGATCCTTACCATGTACCCCTGTCCCCTAGTATATAAAGGGAGGCAGGGCGCCCCATGAGGGCAGACCAGATCATTGATCACAAATCCACCTCAGAAGAATAACACCTCAACTGGACGTAGGGTATTACCTCGCATCGAGGGCCTGAACCAGTATAATTCTCCCGTGTTCCTCTGCAATCCACCGAATTCCAAGTCGCCGAGTAGCCCCATAGTATTATTGCCGGTGCAAAGCATCGACAGGTCCCGACTGGGATTTTTGTCGAGCAACTACTAGAGCAATTAGTCAAGAAGAAACCAGTGCTTGAACAGTCGGGGGTTGAACCTACCCCAGAAACAAATAAAGTACTAATCATCTCTCAAGATTGGTGGACTCCAGTTTTCAAATTCCTTTTGGACGACGAACTCCCAGAAGATCGCAGTGAAACCGAACGGATAAAACGTCGAAGTAAATGTTTCCTTGTAGTCGGATAAGACCTGTACCGTCGAAGTGCATCCAGAGTCCTGATGCGCTCGTCACACCCGAAGAGGGAAAGTACATTCTGCAGTCGATCTAATCGGGTATTTGTGACAACCATGCTGCATCCAGGACGTTAGTCGGAAAGGCTTACAGACAGGGTTTCTTCTGGCCGACTGCGGTAATAGATGCTAAAGACTGGCGCCTACCGACAAAAGACTAAAGACTGTGCCCTAATCAACATCTCATGGAATATAGAACAACTACGTCCTTTCTATACCTAAGTCATGTATTTCCTCTATACATACGTATACAGTTTTTTCTCTAACTCACTACTTCGCTTGTCCCAACCGAGTAGTGAGTCAGGGGCTGCATGTGTTATGTGCTTTGTTAAATAAAATCCGATCTTGTTTTATCTAAGTCATGAAGTTCTACAATGATTATGCTAAGTTTGCCCGAGTATAGCTTTCAGAAGAGAACGTTTTTTCTTAAGTTCCTATCAATCTACTCGGTGCAAACTACTTAGTCGGGTGAAGCTAATGATGACTGAGAATAACCAAGTACTCAACACATTATATAGATATTTACAAGCGCCTTTACAAAAGTTATACATGCTTATCAATAATCACCGACTGCATAATCTACCCAGGTCCTTGGCTATTTCCTCCATGGTCAGCCTCGCCTAGCTAATCAGCTCCAGCACCTCTTCGGGAGTCGTCTCCTCAGCAAAACCCTCACCGATGGCCTCGATATCTATCCTAGGGTAGATTGATTTGGTCATGGCAAGAGTTTGGGCGACGCCAATAGCTACTTGCTCATCCGAGTACTTTTTCAAAATACTTGGGGCTTCGCTTAGGCATGCCTGCACCTGGGTGACGGTACTGGAGCTAGTCCCAGGATAGAGAGGCTACATGATGTCTAGGAGCCCTTTCATGGATTCGACGAGGATTTCCCGTGACTCCTTGACAACCTTGATTTCCTTTGCGAAGGTGCTAAACTGGATCTGCGCATTGGCTTTTGAAGCTGTTCAGATGCATCAACAAGAATACTTGTTAGCCAAGACATGCAGTCAGAGCAACAAGCAGTCGAGTCAAGATCATTGTCAAGCAAGAGACATACTGACATAGTTGGCCTCCACCTTGGCTTTGGCCTTCTCCACTTCGGCTTTGGCCTTTTCCACTTCCTTCAGCTTGTTATCTTGATTCTCCCTCTCCTTCGCCTAGGCTTTCAGATCGGCTTCGAGGGCTGCAAATCAAAATATTAAGAACTCAAGATTACAATCTAAGCTCAAACAAGGTAGTCGGGAATCAACAACGCTGGAGAGGTCTACTCAGGAGGATTACACAGAAGACTTATTTCTGATCTTTTCAGCTAGAGCCTAGTTTTTGTCACTGAGCTTATCAACCGATCCCCTTAGCCATATTTCCCTTTCTTGGCTAGTCCGCTCCAGATCGTCCTTGGCTACCTAGAGCTGGGGGCAAGCTCGGTCAGGACTTTTTTCATTTTCTCTGAACGATCGATGATCTTCTGCTCAGAGCAAAATAAAGAAAAATAGAGTCAAATGGCAGAGTATCGGTTCAATGGAAACTGTCAAGAACCCAACATGGCGAGATTCGCTACATACCTGGACTCCCCTGGACGTAGCGATTGAAGCACTAAAAGATTTTTGTGCTCCCTTGATGCTGCCTACTCGTCGTGCTCGTAGCTCTCTGAAACTCCCTCAGGGGTGACCCATTGAAAAGTTCTTGGGAAGTTGCACAGAGGGGCTTTGAGTCGGGGGAGGTCTCCTTCATCAGAAGACAAAGAAGATATTGATGGCGATGGGGTCCTAGCTCTAAACTCGGTGGCTATAGGGGCTTCAGTGATCTGCTCAGGGGCTGGAGCAGCAACTTTAGCACTTGCCCCCTGGTTGGCCGGCGCTGGTAATCCTGCTGTTAGGACGGCTTCAATTTTTGCAGCTGGGGCAGCCTCTGGCTCAGCAGATGAAATTGTTGGTGCTGGCTCGGCTGGGATGGGCTCAGTGGCAAAAGCAGCTGGCGTAGTCTCCTTGGGATCTATGTCGACTCGCTTCCTGCACAAAATGTCAAATGTCAAGACACTACCACATCATTCAAGATTCATAGAAGATTGAAGATTGCTTACCTCTTGGAAGTCTTGAACTTCCACGAGAGAGCTCCAGAAGCTATCGGCGAGGGGCTTGATGGCTTGTTCGGCGGCAGAGAGCTACTAGCTGTCAGGCCAGTCAGCGCAGCAGTTGACAGTGGCGATTTGGCTCCAGTCGGCTCTGTTCCTGGCGCAGCCGACTGGGGTGTCAAGATACTCAGCGGTGCTGCCCTTGGGCTCGATGTTACTGACCTTGAGCTTGGCGGTGCTGGCTTTGGGCTTGATGTTGCTGGCCTTGGGATTGGAGACACCGGTCTTGGGCTTGGTGGCCTGGGAGCTAAACTAGCAGGGTCCTTGATCTTCAGGCTTCCCGGCGCTACACTCAGCGTGCTTGTTCTCTTCTTGCCCGGGTCTTCAAATGGTTTCATCCCAGCCCTCTTGGAGCTGGGCTGGGCAGCAGAAGGACTTGCTAGCCTCTTCTTCATTTTGATGGCCGGCTGGTTCTGGGAGTCATCATCAAACTAAACACAGTCCTCCAAGTATTTTAAAGACATACATCATGCATTGCAGAACAATTCAAGACAGGAATTCACAGACATTCATCACAAAAGAATGATAATTCGGCATCAATCTTTCAAGATTACCTATGGCCGAGGTCTGTTATGGCTATAGGGCGTGGGGGCGCATTTTGTGTCTTCAGTCTCCACTACCCCGTTGACAAAAAAGCCGAGCAAGGTATCGGTGACCTTGTTCTTGTCGGCTAAGTCAGGGTATTCACGGCTGGGATCGTCCTTGCCCTGGTAATCCCAACCAAAGTGGCACCTAACCTTTAGAGTCCTGGTTCAGCGGTTCAAGAAACACCTCTCTACCTAGGGACCAGTCAGCCCCGAGCTCTTTAGGAGATCGATTTTCTCCATCAATTGGTATACCTATCCCATTTCCTCATAAGTTGGCACTAACGACCAGGACGGTAGGATAGTTGGTGGAGAGCAAAAAAAAGGGGGCAGAGTGGGCTCAAGGTTTGAGCAGTAAAACCACTCTCTGTGCCAGCTCTTGAGAGAGGGTTTCAAAGGAATGTTGAGATAAATTTTCTTCATCTCATTCCTAAGTTGGAGACCGGCCCCCCCAATGACCTAGATTTTATTTTTGGATAGCTGGGGCTTGATATGGAAAAGATATCAAAAGAGATTGAAATGGGGCTTAACCCCTAGAAAAGCTTCGCATAGAGTAGCAAAGATGGAGATGTGCAAGATGGAGTTGGGATTCAGATTCACCAACTCTATTTGATAGAAGGACAGAAGTTGGCGAGGGAAATCAGAAGAAGGGAGGGCAAGACCATGATAAAAGAAAGAGGTGAAGACGACGGTCTCACCGGATTGATACACCGGCATGGATTCCCCTTCAGCGGTGTGCCAATGGATGACATCTTGACGCTACAACATCAGTCATTTCTCCAATAGCTTCAACTTCAACAAACCGCAGTTCGACATTGGCCAAGTTCCGGCGGACATCTCGGGGATCTCAAATGGGGCTCTCGGCATTGCTGGGAGTGAGAAGATTTGGGGGAAAGATTCGTGGAGGTTTGGAATGGATGCAGCAAAGCAGGATCAGGTGAGTCTTGAGTGGGGGCACGACCTTTTGTGAACCCTAGTGAGGCAGAGCGCGAAATTTGGGCACGGAAGCTGGAAGACGAAACGATTGACGGATTGGAGAAGATGAGGGAATCTTTTCTCTCTCCCCGTTTTATAGAGCCTGTGCTGATAAGTGGGCTTGGGCCGAGAAATTCAGTACTGGGCCATAAGACATGAGTTTCTAAATGGCATACTCTATTGGGCCGACCGCTAGCTGTGTTAAAAGCACAGTGCAGATGCTATTTATAGAAACCAATTAAATAATCAGATATGCTTCATGAAAGCCTAATTACTGGACACATGTGTTCAGATATCTACATTATTTACCAAGTATTGAGGATACATCCATATAAGGATCGACAGCTGGTCTCCATTAAAATTGGGGACGCATGTATCTCTCAAGTACACCTGACCACATATTGGGTTAAAATCCATGAAGTGGTACTCGGTTTACATGCTTAGCCAACAATTGCCTTGAGCAAAAATTATTCCAGCTGACATGATGCTGAAGAGTCTAATCTCTGTGTAGTATACTACTCGGGAAAGACTAAAAGGTTAAAGATCTTTGACTTTATGTTTAATTGTTTTACAATTAAGCACAAAGTCGGGGGCTACACCTAATAGGTGTGCCTATTCATATTTTTTCATGAAGCCCTTCATAGCCTCGTTGCCAACTGACATGAAGTAGGACTCGGGAGTAGAAGCACTCGGACAAAGAGTACTCGGGAGCAATGCACTCGGGAATTCTTCACCGTGGAGGATGAGCACTCGGCATCCGCTGTGACTCAACTATGAAGGTCTCAAGGGCTGTTGTGGAGGCCATGGGCCCCGGGTACCTCATGGGAAGCATTTGGGCCACTCGGATAGAGGATGTGCCTAACCTTGTAATTAGGGATACAATAGAACTCGGCATACATTACCTTGCACGACAAAGAAAAGATATAGTTCTAGTCGGGCACGTTGTATTCCTATAAGGAAATCCCGTAGTCAGAGTCCGACTGGGATTCCTACTCTGTAACCCTGTCCCCCAGTATATAAGAGGAGGCAGGATGCCCCCTGAGGGCAGATCAGAGCGCATACAATCTCACCAGAGAAACCTCAAAGACAATACACCACAACTAGATGTAGGGTATTACCTCATCTCGAGGGCCTGAACCAGTATAAATTGTTTCGTGTTCCTTTGCAATCTATCAAGTTTAGGTCTCACGAGTAGCCCCATATTATTATTACCAATTCAAAACATCGACAGTTACCAATTGGAAACCACCAAAGGCAGTGACACAGATCTATTAACAACCGAATTTGGCACTATAGGAAAAGGTATAGTGATTGGAAGCCAAATTTGGAAGAGTCCCGAGCCTTCTTCAAGAGGCCGGAACGACCACCCTTATGGAGCTAGTCAGATCGGCGGTGTGCCTGTGGTCAGACCAGCAGAGGCCCGACAGTTAGACTGGCAGCCCGAGTCCGATTGGAAATATGGCAGTTTTCACGTTTCCTTCAGTGTATTTAGTATTTGATGAGTCCTACTTGGTCTCAAACCTGAATAGAACGTGGAGAAGGTTCAGGGAACGCAAGTCCAACCCCTTTATAAGGATTAAGGCCGTTTCAATTGGAGATCTATGGATCAACCAACACAAAAACTACCAATTAGCCAATTGAATCGTTCTTTCAGCTTTCAATCTACTTTTTGC
This sequence comes from Oryza meyeriana var. granulata, assembly GCA_003991445.1. Taxonomy (NCBI): domain Eukaryota; kingdom Viridiplantae; phylum Streptophyta; class Magnoliopsida; order Poales; family Poaceae; genus Oryza; species Oryza meyeriana. Next base: position 33,408 of record RYFJ01002998.1, on the reverse strand, counting down.
CTACTTTTTATCTAGTTCTAGCTTAGTTCCTCCATCTTTATCGATCTGCGCTGTAAATCGTCCGTCTTCGCTACAAGATTGCGAGTTATCCCTTTGTAGGTTTGTCCCGTAAACCTTCCGTTCCACCCACACGACGGGTGATTATTTCAATCTATCAGAATCGATTCCGCTAGCCGGTTTCTACTTCAAAACCCACCTTGATCTAGGTTGAGGTGGTTGGTGACTCCCTACACCGTAAAGCTTTAAGTGATTCTCGTCATTTGACCACAAATAAGCATCAACAAGATCCAGAGTTTTCTTGGACTCGTGGGCTATTACTGTCGGTTCATTGCGAACTTCTCAAAAATAAAGAACTCAAGGACCTGATACTTCCGGAAGTTCATGAGACGCAATACTCAATCCACCCTGGCAGTACCAAAATGTACCAAGATGTCAAGAAAAAGTTTTGGTGGGCCAGTATGAGAAGAGAAATAACGGAATTCGTATGAAAGCGTGTGAAGGCAGAACACCAAAGGCAGGGCTGCTGCAATTGCTCAAAGTTCTAGAATGGAAATGGGAAGAGATCGAGATGGACTTCATCACTGGTTTGCCCCGGACCTCGTCGGGGTATGATTCAATTTGGGTAATCATTGATCGACTCGCCAAGGTCGCCCAATTCATCCCCATACACACTACTTATTCGGGAAAGATATTGGCAGAATTTTTTATGGCACGTATAATGTGTTTACACTGTACCCAAGCGAATTGTATCCGACCGAGGAAGTCAGTTCACTTCAAAATTCTGGCAGGAGCTACAGGCAGAATTGGTAACCTGTCTGAATTTCAGTACAGTGTATCATCCCCAAACAGATGGGTAGACAGAAAGAGTCAACTAGATACTGGAAGACATGTTAAGAGCTTGTGCACTTGATTTTGGTGGAACCTGGGATAAAACTTTACCGTACGCAGAATTCTCTTACAACAACAGCTACCAGGCTAGCTTGCAAATGGCACCGTTTGAGGTGTTGTATGGTAGGAAATGTCGTACTCCTCTCTTTTGGGATCAGACTGATAAACATCAGGTATCCAGGACAGATGCTCTCAAAGAAGCCGAGGAGAAAGTAGCAGTCATTCGAGAAAGGTTGAAGACATCCTAGTCTCGATAGAAGAGTTATGCTGATAACCACCGAAGGGACCTAAGTTTTGAGGAAGGGGACTACGTGTACCTTCGTGTCACTCCACGCCGAGGTGTACACCGGTTCTAGACAAAAGGGAAATTAGCACCACGCTTTGTGAGGCTGTACCAAATCTTGGCCCACAAAGGTGAAGTTGTCTATCAGCTGGATCTACCATCAACGATGGCAAGCATTCATGATATGTTCCATGTGTCTTAGTTGAAGAAATGCTTGAGGGTACCCTCTGAACAAGCCGATCCCGAACAGATCAAAAACCAGGAGGATCTTACCTATGTGGAGAGACCCATCTAGATTCTGGAGGTCAGTGAAAGAAACACCAAAAGCAGGGTGATCAAATTTTGTATGGTGCAGCAAAGCCACCATTCAGAGGATGAGCCACTTGGGAATGAGAGGATGAACTAAAGTCCGCCCATCCACACCTCTTCCCCAGAGCCTCCGAATCTCGAGGACAAGATTCCATTTAAGGGGGGTAGGTTTGTCACACCCTAAGTTTTACCCTATAGAGCCTTAAATTAATTTTGTAAATGGAATAAAGGAATTGATTTATAAGGCAAGAGTGGAGAAGTATTAATATAAAACTTAAATAATAACTTGTCATGGCTAGGAATATTTTTCTTGTATTTCCCTTGCCGAAATACACTAACTGGATTCTTACTGGAATTTTTAGAACATGGGAAGCATTTTTAATAAATCAAAAAGCTTTATCAGAATTAAATATCAGCTGAAAATCCTTTTCTTCCTTCCTTTCTTTCCCTCTCTCTTTTTCCAGTCCCCGGCCCACTCTCTCCCGTGCACATGCGCCAGCCCGTGTCGTCCTCAGCCCTTTTTCTCCTCACCGTGCCCGCACCAGCCTGCTCCGCTCCCCCTTGCGCTGCTCAGCCCATGCTGGCCCAGCTCGCCCGATCACGCCCATTCGTTCCTCTCCCGCTAACATGTCGGGCCCACCTGTCAGCTTCGTCTTTAACCTCCGGCCGAATTGATCGGAGGACATCGAGCTCGCGCAGCTATTGATTTCTGGCCCATCGGTGCGCAATTCCTCTCCACCCTCAATTCAAACCCTCACAGACCCGGCCGCCCCCACATCCCGGGCCCATTTTTCCTCTTCCCCAGGGAAACCGTGCGTCAACTGACCCACGTCACAGTCTCTCTCTCCTCTCTCATTCTCTCTCTCCGAGAAATCCCGTCGCCTCGGCCATGATCTTGACCTCCCCGGTCTATATAAACGCTCCACGTGCTCCTCTCTACCTTTTCCCTCAATTGCGCCGAGAAAACACACCACCGCAGCTCACCGCCACTCTAGCCACCGTCGAGCCCCGCTCTTGCCACCGCCACCTTCACCACGCGCCAGAGCATCTGGGCCGCCCCTCTCTCACGCCAAACCGCCGCCAGAAGCAGTCCCTCACCATCTCCCGCCTCGGTGAGTGTCGGCGCTGGCCTCCGTCCGCATTTCTCCACCGCGCCGTTCGGGCAAGCCTGTCGTGGGCCCACCTATCGGCGCCAGCCCCCATCTATTAGCTGACGCCATAAATAATGGTTAATGCGCAATAATCAATTAAGGATTTTTCTTGGTATAGTAAAACATAGTGAATCTTCAAAAAATCGTAACTAAGTCATACGAGCTCCGATTAATTCCATTCAAATTACATTAAGTCCATAAAAATGCCAAGAATCTATTAAAAATAGTTTTAGCATCTGTTTTAGTGTTCTTATGTACTGTTTTTATTGTTTATGCATTGATTATCGATATAGACCGACGTTTCTGACTCCTCAGTGTACTACGAAGTGATCATAGAAGTCGCCGAAGCTAAGCAAGGCAAGTTGCATCCCTAATCTTGAACATATTGTACCCATTTATGCAAATTATTTGTTTTGCTTAAATAAAACTGCATGTTTTATTATTTCATGTGGATTGGGAATTACCTAATTATTATATAGTTAACCCTAGCTTGTTAAACCTACTTCCTTGATAACCCCGGTAATAATGTGACTAGATAATGACTTAGGGTTTGCTTAGCCATGCTTAGACTAAACTATCTCACTTTGGGGAATAACTGCTCATTACAACATTTATGCTCGACTCTGTGTCGAGATGATGGATACTTTGGTATTGGATAATTACATAACTAAAACATGACCTTAATGGTGGGCTGTGGGTGCATGATTTTGCTGGTCACACCCATGGCAATTAAGGACCGGTTTGCGAGAACCCCTTGAGCAGAATTCCGTACAGACCACAAGCCAGCGTGGGCAACAGCTAGGCTTGTGGCATAGCTCTTCCCTCTCCTAGGCATTGTTTGGTGAGGATGGGCGTGATGGAGTTGGGTCGGCTTGGGTTATGGGTTGATCGGCTTCCGGATCTGTCGTGGCACAAGGTGGGTAGCCTATTCGACACAGTGTGCCCTACCAACAGGTGCAACCTCACGTGGTGTGAATGGTTGGGAGGAGTTGCGTGAATGGTCATGTCAAAGCCTCTTCGTAGGGTGCCGTGGTGGCACACCGGTGCACGGGAATGTGCGTGGGGCTATGTCTTGTGGGTACAGTTGTACACCTTTGGCTAGAGTAAAACTATTCAAATAGCCGTGCCCGCGGTTATAGGCGATTAGTCAAGACTCACCATAATTAGTCTCACCTTAATAATTTTGACTTAAAATGTTGCGTAGAATGAACGTGCGTGGGGCTATGTCTTGTGGGTACAGTTGTATACCTCTGGCTAGAGTAAAACTATTCAAATAGCCATGCCCGCAGTTATGGGCAATTAGTCAAGACTCACCATAATTAGTCTCACCTTAATAATTTTGACTTAAAATGTTGTGTAGAGTCAGGATGGATGGTTTGGGCCTATTCAACATGATATAGCGTTATTCGGTGATGAATTAATATTGTTTAATATAACAACTATTTTACCTGTTTTACAACTACCTCTGTTTACAACCGCCTTATGCAAATGAGCCTTAAAGCCCTTCTTTGTCACCCGTGCATTATTGCATTCTTGCTGGTGTGACTTGCTGAGTACAGTGGGTGGTACTCAGTCTTGCTCTCCCTCCCCCCCCCCCCACCCCCAATGCTAGAGTTCTTTTCCAATGAAGACCGTTAGGAGTAGGCTTGTAACGTCGTCAAGCTGCCTGTGGACTGCAGCCTCTACGCGGCTTAGTTTTATTCCCCTTTCTTGTTTTCCGTTGCATTTGTAAGACAATTTATGATGTTTGTAAGATGCACTCTGTATGGCAACTATGTCTGTGTGTACCCTAGCTTTTCCTAGACAGGGATTTAATACACGTGTTATTCAGAATTCTGGTTATGAATTTCTAGGCGTGGCACGACCACTTGCATCGGTGTTCGGGCTGGTTGCTTGATGTGTATCCTATGTGGCCAACACAGTTCGTATTTGTTTTACCAACTCACAAGCATATTGGAGGGCTGTGGTTTACTTCAAGCTTCTTGTCAGAAATGTCTTTCCAATTATATTCTTATCTTCCACGTATGCCTCCATTGTCAGGCGATGGCATGTTATGCATCGTCGTCGTTCGAGATCTCTGCTTGTATCATCTTTCTAGATGCCAGGGTAGCACCTCGGGCCCTCCGTTCACAAGCAGAGCGCCTCCTTTACCCTTGTTTCGACTAGTCGGTTCTAACTGGTCGAGATGGATGGCATGGGCAGCTCAACAAACATGTCGAGTTATCAGGCCGGTAACTTTTGCGAGGTATTGTCCGATAGCATTGCAATAGCACTCTAGGTATCATCATTGTTTGAGTTCTCTGTTTGAATCATCATGGTAGATGGTATGAGTAGAACCTCAGCCTCTTCGTTTGCAAGCGGGTGCCTACTTTATTCATGTTTCGATTGTCTCGGATCTGGAGGAGTTGGTGTCGGCGAAACGGGACCGGGGGCCTTACATACCCTAGGGACACGTGGATCTTCAGCCACATCAGCTCCTCCGGGGCCCACATTCTGCACCGGTGACGGCCGACTACGGCCGTTTTCCCGCTAAGTACCTGGGCACGACCACTGCCTTGGCCCGGGTGCGCACTCCCCGAGCGAGTCGCGATGACGGCTTGCAGCCACCTCCTCGGGCCCCGTGTCCCGGGGACCTTCCCGGGCCCGGGCCTCGCCCCACGGTCCCGGGAGCCACCTCCTCGGTCTCGGGGCATGTCCCCTGGAACATTACTGGGACTTCCCGTGCCCAGGCCTTGCCCCCTGGTCCCGGGACCCATAGCTCCAGCCCCGGGTCGCGTCCCCGGGGCACATTACTGGGACTTCCCGTGCCCGGGCCTCGCCCCCCGGTCCCGGGACCCACAGCTTCAGCCCCGGGTCGCGTCCCCGGGGCACATTACTAGGGCATTCCCGAGCCCGGGGTGCGCTCCCCAGGCCTGGGGCCCACATCTTCGTCCCCGAGGAACTCGGCGCCTTGTGCGTGCGGAGGGCTCGACGAGCTCTCTGCCCCGGGCCCGAGCTCGACTCGAGCGGACCAACTGTTCCAACCACCCGCATTAATGGTGAGGCGACAGGGCGCGTTGCCCCTGTCGCCCGCTCTGCCACGCGTGGACTCTCATGACGGCCCCCCGTGGGCCGGCTCCCTGTGCAGTCAGAGAACTTTTGACTAAGAGGGCTTCAATTTTCCACACTCTGGCAGCGGTGGCATGCGCTGTCACACCTTCACGACCTAGCCGCCCGCAGCAGCCGAGCGATGTGACGACAGGACATCCCGAACCAACTTCAGCGTGGCTCAGCAGGCAGCCACGGACGTGTACGACGAGACATATCGTACCTAGAAAAGCTGTGTACTGGGCACTGTGGACTCCCCTTAGACTATGAAAGGAGGATCCATGCCTGCGAAGAAAAGGGGTCTTGGTCTTCGACTTCAACTTCGGAGGTTCTTCTTCTTCTTCGAGTTCGGCTTCTGGTAGAGCTTCTCGAGCTGCTCCAGAAAGCAAGAGACTGAGTTTGTTCCCAAGTGAGGGCGAGCTCTTGAGCATCCCTCGAGAACACCTTGTAAGAACAAACCACATTCATCTCCCACATAGCAAACACACACAGAAGTTGGGTATTACGCCTCCGCGCGGCCCGAACCTGTATACTTCTTCTGCCTCCCTTGTGTGCCATCTCAGCCCGGGCCCCCAGGGCCCGAGCAAATTTTTGACCGGACGCCGCAGTCATCCTGTGAACAACTCCCCTGGCCGAGCCTCAAAGGGGGGTCCCCAGACTCCCCGTGGTTGGAGTTCCCTCCTCCGACAGCTGGCGCGCCAGGTAGGGGGAGTTTCACTTCCAGGCAGCACGCCGGCATCCCCAACGCCGGCACGCTCCATGGCAGGAGGTCATCGTCTCTGGGACTCCGACGAGGGGTCCGGCGGCTTCACCCCGCCGGGCGATGTTAGCCCTGTGGCGAGCGCGCCACGTTCCCCCTCCTCATCTTCTTGGGGGCATGCGGCGCGTGCCCAGTGGGCCGATTCCCCACGCGGCGGCCTGGGTGTGTGGCCTCGACCCCTTCCCTTGTGGAGGGGGCCGGCAAGTGCCCCGCCGGGTCTGCCGCGGCCTCATCCATGAGGCGCGAACGGACGCGCCGCTCCACGGTGCGCCGCAATCTCAACTTCCAGTCAGCGACGCCGCAGGGAGCCCTCCTAGCGGCGGAAGCCCTCCTGCGCCACCCTCCGGCGTTTACCGGAGGCGGAGGCCGGGAGCGGCAGTGGCTCAACGAAGTTGCCGACCTCGTGGGCGCGGCCCATCGTCGAGTAGCCGCCAACAGCAGTGCAGGGGCCGGGAGCGCCGACCGCGTGACATCTAGCGCGGGCCGGCCCCTCACCCCGAAGTAGAACCAAGCCCGGAGCGCGGCGCCTCGCGCCACGCCTCCGGCCAAGAATAGCCGTGGCGACCTCCGTGACTGGTCAAATCGGTTGTGGATTCACGAAGACGCCCGGGTCATGTTGGAGCGACAACGCGAACGGCGCGTGAGCGCCGTCGAGCGTCTCGAGGCCTAGGCCTCCAGCTCTAACCCCCCGGCGGGAAACCGTCGTCCGTCCCCCAAGCCCGGTCAGTACGGCTCGGGTTGCCTGGCGCTCTCCCCAGGCCTCCGGCAGGTGTGCTGGTTGGCCAAGTTCCGGCCCAGCTTGCCGGAGAAGTATGACGGCTCCATCGACCCCACAGAGTACCTGCAGATATACACCACCGCCATGCAGGCGGCCGGCAACAAAAAGAAGGTGATGGCGAACTACTTCCCCATCGCCCTTAAGGCCCAGGCTCGCACCTGGATGATGAACCTCCCCGAGGGTTCGATCTACTCCTGGGAGAACCTCTGCCACTAGTTTGTGGCGAACTTCCAGGGTACCTTCCTGGGCCCTAGAGAGGACGGCGAGCCCTCACGTTCCGCATCACGGCGGGACAGGAGGAAGCGCCAGAAGGACAAGGCGGCCGCCAAGAACTTTGCCTTGGCTGTTGCGGGCAGCCCCCGGGGCGACATTGCCCACGGGGACGATGACGGCAGCAAGCGGCAAAAGGCCGCACGTGCGCCGCCGCCGCCGGCAATGGCCCGGAAGTGGTGCGCCTTCCACCAAACGGACCGGCATGACCTTACGGAGTGCCGCGCCATGCAGCGCTTAGCCAAGCGCATCAAGAAGTTCTAGCAGGAGCGGCAGCAGGCCAAGCCTGCTCCCGATCCGGAGAAACCTCTAGGGTTCTAAGAACCCGAGAACGTCCTCACCACCCTCGATGGCGGGGCGCACGCCCGCTCCTCGCGCCATGGCTTCAAAGCCATGAAGCGCGAGTTGCTGGCCGCGGCATCGAGCCCAGCTGTCGCCCGGAGGCTGAAGTGGTCAGACACCCAGATCACTTTCGGCCCCGAGGCCCATCCGGCATGGGTACCTGGGGAGGGACAGCTCACTCAGGGAGGCTCAAAAGCTGACCGGGTGCGTGCCTACACTCGGCCGCTTCATCTCAAAGCTAGGGGAGCGTGCCCTCCCCCTCTTCAAGCTTCTCAAGCAGACCGGGCAGTTCACTTGGACGGATGAGGCCATCCAAGCCCTTGACGAGCTCTAGAGGTACCTGACAACGCCCCCTGTCCTCGTGGCACCGGCTCAAGGTGAGCCCCTGTTGCTCTACATAGCGGCAACGCCGCAACTGGTGAGCGCGGCGCTCGTCGTCGAGCGCCCCTTGCTCGACAAACGCGTGGCCCGAGATCCGCGCCCCTGGCCCGACTCTGGGGAGCCCGAAACCGGACAGCCTCACCAAGGCGAGTGCGAGTCTGGGGACGCGGCACCCGGAACAACCAGACAGGGCGCGATGTCCTGGACAGCATCGCCTTGGCGAGAGCGGGTCTGGGGAGGTCGTCCCGATTCATTCCACATCTCAGCCCGGGCCCCCGGCTCCCGGGCACATATCCTCCGCATTCCAGCTGGGGCCCCCGGGGTCCCAGGCCCATATCTGCCCCCGGCCTCGAGAACTCGCTCCCTCCCGAGGGAGCTGAGCCCGAGCGCCGAGCCCCCCTCAGGCTGGGATCGGAGAGCACGCAACAGAAGCTGGTGTACTTCATCAGCGAAGTACTCCGCAATGCTAAATCGTGTCGCATCATCACCGACAACGGCGCGCCTCGTTCCGCGTCACTCGTTACCAGCAGAGCCTTAAGCGCTTTCATCAGCGTAAGGTTCGGGCCCGATCACTCCAGGTCGAGGAATTAGTCCTCCGCTGTGTCCTCACACGTGCCGGAAGGAAATAAACTTTCCCCCCTGTGGGAAGGCCCCTTCCTGGTGATCGGTGTGTCCCGACCGGGCTCGGTAAGACTGGTCCAGGAGGATGGGACCCGCTTCCCAATCCCTGGCACATCGAGCATCTTCACAAATTTTATCCGTAACACATCCTGTAAGTTGCGGTGTGCCCGGGCCTACGCCAGATTTCTCCAGATCTCAGCGCTGGCCAGGGCCCCCATGTGTATACACTTTACTAAGCAGCATTTTTAATATCCTTCCCGGTCTCGTGCCCTTTGTCTTTTTCTGTGTGTTGCGTTCGTGGCGGTGTCACCCCCTGGGGGGCATATTCGGGCCGCGCCCGTGCGGCGGTTGGGGTTTGCGCATTATCATCAATTCCCTACCAACGAGCTACCGTATCCCCACATGCTAAGCCCAGGGCATTGTCCAGCCACGGGGCCGTGGCGGCGCCCCTCCGCGCGGTGCCCCGGGCCCCGGCGGCTGCGGTGTCCCGCCTGGATAGCCTCAGGCTTGGTTTTTTCCGGAGGTAGGGGGCGAAATGCTTATGCGTAATCTTTTCCTCCGCACGGTCGCGACCGCGAGGACGCCTTTGGGAGGTGGTCGACGTCACAGTTCATAGCATGGAATGGACATAGGAATGAGCCAAATACCCTCACAGTTCACTCGTGTGCAGATTAGACCCATCTCCGGCAGGTTTGAGTAGATTTTCCAAACCTCGACACTGGCCGGGGGCCCCCAACTCAGGTCTTTTCCGGGCGCGAATTCTTGGTTCGGTCGCTGGTAGCGCTCCTAGCCCCGAGATTGTGCTCGCGGAGCCACACCACCCCTTTCAACATCCAGATACATAATCTTATCCCACTTTAAACATTGCTCAATTTCTATTCTTCCCCCGTTTGTATGGCCATGTGTTTCGTTCTCCTCGGCCCCGGGGGCAAAGCGGAATCAGCCAGGGCCTGGCGCGAGGAAGCCATGGTGGTTCGCGTGGAGGCACGGAGAGCCGTGGCCGAGACTGCTGCAAGGGTGGCAGGGTATTTTCGACCGGGCCCGGGCCCCCGGGGCCCGAGCATATTTTCAACCAGACGCCGCAGTCGTCCTGTGAACAACTCCCCTGGCCGAACCTCAAAGGGGGGTCCCCAGACTCCCCGCGGTTGGAGTTCCCTCCTCCAACAGTTGGGATGGATGATGTGGACATAATATCAACAGATATACCTGGTAGTACCAGTTGTTTTTGTGATGTAATGTCCAATGGTATGGCAACCTTTTCATAAATATTCCGGACAGTACCAATGATTGTTTGTGGAACATGTTGCTATTGTTCATTGATAAGTTCGGTCTTATGTCGCCTTGTTTAGCCATAGTTATCTCGATCAATGGGCGTTTTTGACCTTGGCCTACTCAAATGCTTGTGGTTCCCTGAAAATATAATTCTAGAAGGCAACAAATATAACGGAAAACATCAAGTGGGTACTCGGGAAGCAATTCTAGTTTTTTCAGGATATTATGAGCATTCAGACCATGTGTTTGCTACCGTATTTACCATAATCAAGCAAAATTTATATAGAATATAAAAAGATCAAGCCCCACGGATATGAGCTCGCAAAATAAATATTGTATAAATATATGCTTTAGGTAAACATGGTAAATTATTGATTTGGAAGAATAAATTACTCCCTCTAGTTGAACGGTTTTTATATAAAAAAGAATGTATGCAAAATATAGTGTATCTTTGTATATACATGCTGGATGTACCTATGAATTAGGGGATTAATTAAATATTAATCTTATTAATTACCTTGTTTATCCTGATCGATGAAAACCACAACATGTTCAATCTTCTGGTAGCTGGTCTTGTACGCTTAGCAATCTCCTTTAGACACGTTGCTTGGCCTTCATCGATCTTGTAGATGGAATCGATCTGTAATCTTGCCTGACGCATATGTGCAGTAGGACCATACATGCATATATTAATTTGGTCCTGGCACGATATAGTGGTTCGATGGTGTTGTGTCTGCACCACGCGGACGTCTCCCCGTGGCCGACAGCCCTGCCTCCGAAGTGCAACGTGGGAGGTCACATATATGTAGTCGATCATCCCCGAAATTTGTTCGGCCGGCCCGATTACTCGATCGGCACTGAGTTCCAGATCAACGGGTGGGCGTAGGCCCTTATGCTCTATGCGGACGACTGACACAGCGCCTCCATGTACTATACGCATTGGGGACAGTACAAGTCCGCATCACGGGCGATGTCGATGCCTGATAATTGGTAGAATTTTCGACGGAGCATGCTAGTCCAAAAGTGGTCTCATGGCTGACGATTTTGGACCATTATTTTTAGCGGCCGCACCGTCTTGATAAAGATTAGCACGAGGATGGTTTCGATCTAAAGGAGAATGTACTTCAGGTGGGTCATATCTCTCTGATATAAGGTTGTCGTTGTATCCCTAGTAGAAAAATCCGTCTCTTAATATTATGTCTTCACGAATCCTCTGAATATCAGCACCTCTATCTAGCACGCTGACTATTGATGAATTGAGACCCGACTATAGTATCCGTATATATATGGTGTATTTGAGGAGATAGTGTAAGACTAATATAAAGATACAGAGAGACGTGAAATTTTATATAGTTTCAAGCTCCATAGACATAATAGCCCAACTTCAAATTTGGCAAAGGCCAGTGTTTTCTACTATATCAATCTCATAAGTACAAAGTACGGAGAGCGAAACACTAATCTAGTATGCCAGTATATCAGCGAAAAGCTTGGGTATGGTGGCCAGCGCCAAGTTTTCTTAGGCTCCTCTAATGTCAACTAAATAAGATTGGGCGTGTATGTCTTCTGTTGGCTTGTCCCTCCCCTCTTAGGGGTTTTGTATTTATATTCTCTGGTGCCCCATTGTCCAGGTAGAACTAGGAAGGCATTATACGAATCTAAGCAATCCTAATAGAGCCTAAATAGGACTCTACGTTTCTTTCATTACTGCGGACTCCTTCCTTATCTGCTTCAGACTCTATCTATATTTATAAGATTTGTTTCCACACAGAAATTAGTATGTCGTACTCCACTGAGTTATGTGCATGTCCGTGCGATATCTCATATTTAGTAAACTAACAATAAGTACCAATTTGCACTCATAGTATTTGTAACGCCTAGAAATTCACCACCGAAATTCTAAATATTCATGTGTATAAAATCCCTGTCCAGAAAAGTCAGGGTACATAATTCCAAGTTGCCATACAGAGTGTGTCTTACAAATAAAGTAAAATTATATTACATAAATACGGCGGTAAAGATAAACGAAGCCTATATACAGCTTGCCAAGCGGGGGCTTACAATCCACAGGCATCTTGACGGCGGAGCGCGGCGGCGGCTCCGGATTACGTGGCGGGGCACTATGGAACTCGGGAGGTGTTGGGGTTTGAGGGGAAAGGAAGAGGAGAGGATGGCGAAGGTCTTTAAGCACTCAAGCGGGCGAGATTGTGGCCATAACGGCCCAATTGTTCACTGGATTAAGGGCGGTGGCGGCGGTGTCGTGCGCGCGATTCTCATGCAACAGGGAGCGACGGCAGCGGAGATCGTGGGGGACTGGGCGTGGACCAAGTCCGTCATCGTTTGAACCGAGAACAGGTGCGCAGGGAGCCGAGGCGGGGCGCCGATCGGACGGCGGAGGGGGAATTTTCCCCTTCGCCCGATCCAGATGAAGGAGGACGAAGAAGCTGACAGGCGAGCCCGCCCTGTCAGCGGGGAGGCACGTGGGTGAGCGAGCGAGGCGGGGTCTGACGGGCGGGCCCCACGGCGCAGCGACAGAGGGAGCCGGGCGGCGGCCGATAGGTGGGCCCGAGGGGGAGGCGCGGCACACGCGGGCCGCACGGGCAGGCCGGGAGCAGTACTGGGCCGGCGGCCCAGCGGGTGGAAAAAAAGAAGAAAAAGGAAAAGGAGAAAGAAAAGAAAAAAAGGTTTTTCTAGTGAAATTTAATTTCGATAATCATTTTTGATTTATTAAAAATACTTCCTGTGCTCTGAAAATTTCAATAAAAATCCTGTTAATATAATTTGGCAAGAGGAATATAAGAAAAATATTCCTAGCCACAGTAATTTATTATTTTGTATTTTTCACATTTAATTAATTTATTTGGCCCTTTAATTTATTTTTTCTAGGGACATTTTCTCAGGTATTATTTTTGGTGTGGCTAATTTTAGGGTGTGACAAACCTATCCCCCTTAAACAGAATCTCGTCCTCGAGATTTGGGCGTGCTAGTGAAGAGGTGGGGATAGGTGGACTTCAGTTTATCTTCTCGCTCCTAGGTGGCTTCTTCCTCTGAGTGGTGGCTCGACTATACCATGTAGAACCTAATCACTCGACTTCGGATGTTCCTTTCACCGACCTCCAAGATCCGAATTGGCTTTTCCACATAGGTGAGGTCTTCCTGGATCTCGATCTACTCCGGATCGACCTGTTCTACTGGTATTCTCAGACATTTCTTCAGTTGTGACACGTGGAACACGTTGAGTATACCAGCCATTGAAGCTAGGAGGCCCAACTGATATGCCACTTCGCCTTTACGAGCTAGCACTTGGTAGGGTCCCACGAAACGAGGTGCTAGCTTCCCTTTCGTTTGAAACCGGTGTACTCCTCGGAGTGGCGTGACACGAAGATACACATAGTCTCCTTCCTCGAAACATAGATCTCTACGACGGTTGTCGGCATAACTCTTCTGTCTGGATTGAGCTGTCTTTAAGCGCTCCCATATTATGGCCACTTTCTCTTCTGCCTCTTTGAGTATGTTGGTTCCGAAAACCGGGCGTTCGCCCGTTTGATCCTAGAAAAGGGGTGTGCGGCACTTCCTGCCATACAGAGCTTCGAACGGTGCCATCTGCAAACTGGCTTCGTAACTGTTGTTGTACGAGAATTCGGCATAGGGTAGGCTCTTATCCCAAGTCCCTCCAAAGTCCAATGCACAAGCCCTTAGCATATCCTCCAATATCTGAGAACAGGAGTCCGCCAATCTTGACATGTGTGCAGCACCTCATCTGTCGCCGGGGTAGGTTCGCCTCCCGACTGCCCCGGCGCCGGTTTCTTCTTGACTGATGGCTCCATAAGTTGCTCGACGAAGATCCTTGTCGGGACCGCTTCTCGCTTGGATCCCATGTTTGCCAATTCGTCTGCAGCATCATTGTATTGTCATAGGATGTGTGTTATCTTTTGCCCGTCAAACTTGTTTTCCAGCTTGCGGACCTCCTGACAGTATGCCGCCATGGTATCGTCGAGACATGTCCAGTCCTTCATGACTTGGTTCACCACGAGTTGAGAATCCCCACGCACAACCAATCGACGTATGCCGAGTGATATAGCAATGCGGAGACCGTGGATAAGTGCCTCGTACTCGGCGATGTTGTGGGAAGCCAGGAAGTTGATTTGTAGAACGTACTTGAGGTTTTCACCGGTGGGTGACATCAGTACGACGCCAGCCCCGGCGCCGCCGATCCGTAGAGAACCGTCGAAGTACATTGTCCAGTACTCTAGCTTCGCTGTTGATGTAGGCATTTGAACTTCTGTCGGGCTACGAAGTCGGCTAGAGCTTGTGATTTGATTACTGTCCGTAGCTGAAAGGTGATGTCAAACACCATCAACTCGAGCGCCCACTTAGCGATTCGGCCGGTGGCCTCACGGTTATGTAGGACGTCCCCGAGTGGAAACAATGTGACCACCATGACTTGATGTGCTTGGAAATAGTGCACTAGCTTCCAGACAGTGATGAGTAGGCCATAGAGCAGCTTCTGGACCTACAGGTATCTCGTCTTCGAGTCAGCAAGGACCTCACTAACAAAGTAGACTGGCCTTTGAACTTTTTGGATGTGACCCTGTTCGGATCGCTCGACCACCAGCACCGTGCTGACTACCTGAGTAGTTGCCGTCAGATATAGCATCAGCGGTTCTTGGGGCATGGGTGACGCCAACACGAGGGGTGATGTGAGAAATTTCTTGAAGTCTTCGAAGGCTTGCTGGGCTTCGGGAGTCCATTGGAAGTTGTCTGCTTTCTTCAATAACTTGAAGAAGGGCATGCCCCGTTCGCCCAATCGGGAAATAAACCGGCTGAGTGCCGCCATGCAACCCGTTAGCTTCTGGACGTCCTTCTGTTAGTCGGGGGAGCCATGTTCATAATTGCGTTGACTTTTTCCGGGTTGGCCTCGATGCCGCGATGCGAGACGATGAAGCCGAGGAGCTTGCTGGATGGCACACCGAAGGAGCACTTTTCTGGGTTCAACTTCATCTTGAATCTTCGAAGGTTCTGAAGGTTTCTTCCAGGTCAGCGATGAGGTCTTCTTTGGACTTAGTCTTGATCACCATGTCGTTGACGTAGGCTTCCACGTTGCACCCGATCTGAGTGTGTAGGCACCGCTGAATTACCCGTTGATACGTTGCTCCAATGTTTTTCAAACCGAACGGCAAAGTGATGTAGCAGTACGCTCCAAACGGCGTGATAAAAGACGTCTTTAGGTTGTCTTCCTCCTTCAGGCTGATTTGGTGGTATCCCAAGTAGCAGTCGAGAAAACTAAGAAGGTTGCACCCTGCAGTTGAATCCACCACCTGATCTATTCTCGATAAACCAAATGGATCTTTGGGGCACGCCTTGTTGAGATCGGTGTAGTCAACGCACATGCGCCATTTACCATTTTTCTTCCGGACCAGAACTGGGTTTGCCAACAAATCCGGGTGATAGACCTCTTTGATAAACCCGGCTGTGAGAAGCTTGGTTATTTCCTCCCGAATAGCATCTTTACGGTCTTGAGCGAAGCACTGCAGCCGTTGCTTGACTGGCTTGGTGTCTGTCTTCACGTTGAGGGTGTGCTCGATCACCTCCCTTGGTACGCCCGGTATGCCGGATGGTTTCCACGCGAAGATGTCTTTGTTGGCCTGGAGAAAGGTGATGAGCGCGTCTTCCTATTTGGGGTCAAGTTTGCTCCCGACTAGAGCAGTCTTGGAGGGGTCGGAAGGATCCAGGGGGATCTTCTTTGTGTCCGAGTCCGCTGAAATTCCCGACTTCACTGCTTTTTTGGCCGGAACTAGGTCTTCCTCTACTTCTGTTGTGACGGCTTGCCGAATGCTGCTGCGCCCGACTGTCGCCTTTTGGGACTGAGCCAATTCGCAACTCTCCTTGTCACAGGTGAAGGCTTGCTTGACATCGCTACGGAGGGAGAGGACTCCTGCTGGCCCTGGTATCTTGAGCACCACGTATGTATAGTACGGTATCGCCATGAACTTGGCGAGCGCCGGTCGTCCAAGTATCGCGTGGTACGCGGTCTCAAAGTTGGCAACCTCGAAGCAGATGTTCTCCATGCGGAAGTTATCCCGCATGCCGAAGGTGACCGGCAAGGTGATCTGCCCGAGTGGTGTTGAAGACAAGCCGGGAATTATTCCGTGGAAGGGTGCCAACTCAGCCGCAGATGTGAACAAGGGATCTTCATCTCATCCAGAGTCTTGGCGAAGAGGATATTGAGCACACTACCTCCGTCAATGAGAACCTTCTTCAATTTGATGTTCCAGACGACCAGGTCTAGGACGAGTGGGTAGCATCCTGGATGCGAAACCCGATCTGGATGATCAGCGCGGGTGAACATGATGGACGTCTCTGACCAGCGCAAATATTGGGGGGCGTCTGCTGTAGAGATTGTGGTGACATCGCATGTTGTTAGCTTCTGCTTGCGCTTAGACTCATACGCAGACGGCCCTCCAAAGATGTGGTTGAGCTCGGCCTGGGGATCTTGAAAATCGTCAGCTGGGCCTTGATCTGGCTTGTCCTTGTCCTTGTCGGTGCCAAATGATGAAGCCTGCTCAGAAGCAAACTTCTTAAGCATGAAGCAGTCTTTGGCCGCGTGCTTGCCTTTGGGGTGGAAGGGGCATGGCCCGTTCATGACCTTCTGGCAGTTGTTGTTCCATTGGGGTCGCGACTGAGTTCGCTCCATGTTGGCTACCTCGTTGTCCAACTTCCGCTTGCCGTTGCCGGACTTCTTTTGTGATGGCTCGTTGTCAGCTTTCGCCTTCTGGTCCTTCTACCGGGACTCCTTCTCGTCGAGGGCCTCGGCGACTGCTTCAGCCAAGTCGGCGTATTTGTTCGCCATGTCAAAGAGAGCCCGGACGGAGGATGGTGGCTTCCGAGTGAATTTTGCGATGAATGGGGCGTCCTTTACTCCCTTGCGGAAAGCGGCGATGACGGCCTCGTCCTTGATCATTGGAATTTTGTTGCACTTCTCGGAGAACCTCTTGATAAATTCGCGCAGAGACTCGTTCTTCTTCTAGTGCAGTTGATATAGATCGTGCTCGGAAGATGGCCTCTCGTAGGTCCCTTGAAAGTTAGTGATGAACCGCTCCTTGAGTTCTCCCCAGGAACCGATCGACCGCCTTGGGAGCCCTGTTAGCCATGTCCTCGCTGAGTTGGCTAGTGCGACTGGGAGGTAGTTAGCCATGGCCTTATGGTAACCACCGGCAGCTCGAATTGCCAGGGTATATATGGTAAGCCAGGACTTGGGGTTGGTTTTGCCGTCGTATTTCTCGATCCCCGTAGGCTTGAAGCCCGATGGCCAGTCGATGTCCTGGAGTTCGTGGGTGAAAGCTGGAACGCCTTCATCTTCGTGAGGGCTCCGTCTCCGATTACGGCGGTTAAACCACTTGTGGTGAAGGCCGAAACACTCGTTCTCGTCCTCCAGTCGGCGGCGCTCGTCTTCTTCACGTTGATGACGCTGGGCATTGATGTCATGTCGAAGGTCTCGTTGTAGACGAACTCGGAGATCTTGGTTGGGCCGGCGATCGTACTGGTGAAGCCGCCGGTTGTTGTTGTTGGTGTCGCCGAGTGATGTTTGCCGCGATTCCTCATGTGGCCAACTGGAGCCAACCGCTCGACGTCGAGCTGATGTAGATGAGCCTGCTGCTGGAGAACCCGACTGGTTGGTCGGTACAAGTGTGTCGCCAGACTGCTGTTGCTGCTGACAGGCAGCAGCTATAATCATCACCTTAATCTTGGCAATAGTCGGGGTGGCCTGGTGATCAGGCCCGAGCTGGAGCATGTCCAGCAGGGTTGCAGCGGCCATGACGTTCTGTTGTGGCGTGACGAATACGTCGTGGTCGCCGACTTTGGTCTGGAGAATCTGTTGCTCGGCGGTTCGCCCAGCCTTGTGTAGCCCATCGTTGCGAGCCTCGCGGTCAGCTTCCTCCTATTGTCGTAGTCGGCGCGCCTCCTCCTGCTGCTCCTCTTATAGTCCGCGCACCTCGGGTGGTGGTGTTGAAGCCATGAAGATCTCGCGGGGCAGGAGAAAACTCGCCAGACTGGAGTCTGAACTAGTGTTCGAACCATTGTCCGACTTGGAGTCGGAGTCCGAGTAGTTCATCGGAGTAAGAACGACTCCAACCTCCCTAGATCCAATTTGAAACGGCGCTTGGCTGTGTCCAAACTGAATCGTAGGAGATCGGGTCTGCCGCGTAAGATGTGGATCCACGACATCACTGAATCTGTGTGGGAGATTGACGATCTCTCCCCTTGCTAGCCCAACCCGAGCTAGCTCAAGGCCTAGCGTGAGTCAGACGCCGAAGGAGAGAGTTGTCCCAAAGCTCGGCGAAGTTGAAGATTGCTGCATTAGATTGATGATAGCTGGTGTAGCATCTTGTGAGCCGACTAGCGCAGAGTCGGCTGGTTCCTCGGCCAGTTGGATTGGATCTGCATCGGCCAAGGTGAGATTGCCGATCTGGTCGGCGATGAAGTCGAGGCTTCCGAAGGTTATTGTGTCTCCCGGGGAGAACTTGTCGCCATTGACTCCTGATGTAGGATTCATCGAGGTTGTTGGTGTAGATCTCGCCGAAGCCCCTACCTGGCGCACCAACTGTCGATGTTTTACACCGGCAATATGATTATAGGGCTACTTGGCAAGGGGAAACTCAGTGGATTGCAAAGGAACACGGGGAGATTTTATACTGGTTCAGGCCCTCAATGAGAGGTAATACCCTATGTCCAGTTGGGGTGTATTCCTTTGAGGATTATGGTGGTGGTTCTGATGAACTCTAGATGATCTACCCTCATGGGGCGCCCTGCCTCCCCTTATATACTGGGAGACAGGGGTACAAGATAGGAATCCCAGCCGGATACGGCCAAGGGATTTCCTTCTTAGAGATACCTCTTACCCGACTAGGATTGTATATTCCTTATTGTACAAGGTAAAGTCTGCCAGGTGCTATTATATCTCTAATTACAAGTCTCGGCCCATCCTCTATCCGAGTGGCCCATATGCTTGTGATGAGGTGCCCGAGGCCCATGGCCTCCACACTCTTTCAGTTTGACCATCGGTTCATGGATAATAAGCTATGCTGAGTTTAGTTGGGTTCCCAGTTCTGCTTGTAACTTCTGCCAAAACATGGAAGTAAACTAGCTACCCTGGTCGGATACAATCCTCTTGGGTACTCCGCGTAAACACATTATGCAAGCCATATAAAGTTCTGCCAGTCTCTTACCCGAATATGTTGTATGCACAGGAATGAAATGAGCAACCTTGGTGAGTCGGTCAATGATCACCCAGATTGAGTCATATCCTGAAGATGTGCGGGGTAACCCGGTGATGAAGTCCATTCCGATCTCTTCTCACTTCCACTCTAGGACTCTGAGCGGCTGTAAAAGTCCAGCAGGTCGTTGGTGTTCTGCCTTGACTCGCTGGCATACATCACATAGTGCCACGAATTCTGTGATTTCTCTTCTCATATTGGCCCACCAAAACTTTGTTTTGAGGTCTTGATACATTTTAGTGCTTCCGAGATGAATGGAGTATTGCGTCTCATGAGCTTCCCGGAGGATTAAGTCTTTGAGTTCCTTGTTTTCTGGGATGCACAATCGTTCTCCCATCCAGACGGTCCCGTTTTCGTCTCCAGCGAATCCTTGGGCTTTTCCAACTCTCATGTTCTTCTTAAGTTCTTTAATCTCTGGATCATTCGCTTGTGCCTCGCGAACTTGATCAAAGAGTGTAGGCTGGGCCTCTAGGGCTACCATGAATCCATGATCGACAATGCCCAGATTCAAGTGTTCGAATTCCTGTTGTACTTCCTTGCACAATGTCTCCGCTCGAGCGGGGTTGCAGTAACTTTTCCTGCTCAAAGCGTCTGCCACAACGTTGGCTTTTCCCGGGTGATAGTGTATCCCCACATCATAATCCTTGATCAATTCCAGCCACCTTCTTTGATGGAGGTTTAGGTTAGGCTGGGTGAATATGTATTTTAGGCTCTTGTGGTCCGTGTAAATCTCACTGTGATTACCGATGAGGTAATGCCGCCAAATCTTCAAAGCATGGACCACCGCGGCCAATTCCAGGTCATGGGTCGGATAGTTGCCCTCGTGGGGGCGTAACTGACGCGATGCGTAGGTTACAACTCTACCTTCTTGCATCAACACGCATCCTAGCCCTTGGTGAGATGTATCACAATACACCTGGAAATCTTTTTTTGGATCTGGTAAGATCAGGACCAGTGCTGAAACCAACTTCCTTTTGAGTTCTTCGAAGCTGCGGTTGCACTCGGCTGTCCAGACAAACTTTTCATCTTTTTTCAACAATTGAGTCATGGGTCTCGCAATCTTCGAGAAATTCTCGATGAACCGGCGGTAATACCCCACAAGTCTGAGAAAACTCCGCACTTGTGTGTAACGCCCAGAAATTCGCACCGAAATTCTGAACATTAATGTGTAATAAATCCCTGCCCAGGCAAGCCAGGGTACACAAACCAAGTTGCCATACAGAGTGTCTTACAAACAGAGTAAACTGTAAATTACATAAATGCAGCGGAAAAAGGTAAAACGGAGTCTAAAAACATCTGGCCAAGCAGCCGATTCCATTCCCACAGGCACCTTGACGGCGGAGCCAGCCTATTCCTCAGGATGATCTTCATCTGACGCGTCCTCCAACACTGGGGGGAAAATTGGAGCAAGTCTAAGTACCACCCACAGTACTCAACAAATCACACCCACAAATATGCATATGCACCGGGTACAAAGATGGGACAGGGTTTATTTGCGGAAAAGCAGTTGCAAAAGGGAGTAGTTCACAAACAGTAAAAAGTTGATTTAATTAACAATATTAACTTCCACTGATTAACGTTACACCACGTTAACCAGGCCCAACCATTCCCAACCGATTGACGCTAAACCACGTCAACCAGTCTCCACTGATGAACGCTACACCACGTTCACCAGACACCTCCGGGTACCGTTACACCACGTTACCCGGACTCCACTGATTAACGCTACACCACGTTAACCAGTCACCACCGGACAACGTACCACGCTGACCAGTTTTTCCTGACCAACGCTAAACCACGTTGACCAGGCCGCGCTGATGGAAGTTACACCACGACCACCAGGCGTAACCGATGAGAGTTACACCACACTCACCAGTCTCCACCGATTAGCGTTAAACCACGCTAACCAGTCACCCCCGGTCAACTCAACCACGTCGACCGGACTCACACCTTCCACACACCAGTTTGATAAAACAGGATTAATTATCTAGGGTGAGACTAATCACGGTGAGTCTTGGCCAATGTGCCCATTACCGCGGGCGCGGCTATTCGAATAGTTTTACTCTGATCAGAGGTGTACAACTATACCCACAAGACACAGCCCCCACACACGTTCCCGTGTGCCAGTACATCACCACGATGTCCCGTGCGAGGCTGTGACAGGACCGTTCACGCAACCCCTCCCTAACCATCCACACCACGCTGAGGTTGCACCTACCGACAGGGCACGCCATATTGGCCAGGCTACCCCCCTTGCGCCACGGTGAATCCGGCAGCCGATCAACCCTACCCCGGGCCGACCCAACTCCATCTCTTCCACCCTCTTCTTCGGTGCCTAGGAGAGGGAGAAGAACACTTCAAGCCCAACCGTTGCCCACGCTGGCTTGTGGCAAGTACGGGAAGTTGCCCAAGTGGTTCCCGCGAACCGGTCCTTAATTGCCATGGGTGTGACAAGCAAAACCATACACCCACAGCCCACCATTTAGGTCAAAATTTTAGGAGTTTAACAACAGCCTATCCAAGGTTCCATTTTTCCAACATTGAGTCGAATCATATAAAAGACATTATTTAATTCCCAAGTGAGCTATGTTGCTAAGCATGGCTAAGCATCCTAGGGATTATAATCTACTCATATTATTACCCAGGTGACAAGGATTTAGTCATCAAAACTAAGGCTTCATCCTGACATTGTATAGGCATTACCAATCCACATGAATTATTGAAATAATGCAGTTTATTTGCGTAAACAAAGCAATTTAATGAAAAATGGGTACAAATTGATCAAAGTATCAGTGCGACTTGCCTTGCTCCGGCTCAAGGTATTCGGCTACGATCTCGAAATACGCAGGGGAAATACCGGCGTCAGATTCTACAACAAACAATGCATAAACAATTAAAAACAGTACATGGGGTTGACAAACATGGGCTGAAAGTATTTTTAATGGATTCTCGGCATTTTTCTGGATTTAATGAAATTTGAATGGACTTAATCCGAGTTCGCATGAAATAGTTATGATTTATTGAAGTTTCACTGCTATTTTTAGTGTAAAATATAATTAACCAGACGATTTATTGCGCATTAACCGATTAAAAAAAACGTCACCGGAGAGGGAGGCGATGGCGCACAGAGGCGAGCACACCACGTGGCGCCACCGCGGGCAACCACGCGGGCGAGCGGGCGGGCAGCCCCGATCTGCCACCCGGCAGATCGGACGGCCCCGGGGAGCGGCGGCCGAAGCCAGCCGTCCCGAGCGGGAGGCGGCGGCGCGCACGCGACCCGATGGTCGACGACGGCGACCACCCGGCGCGGCGACGACCACACGGAGGGGCGGAAATGAACGGGAAAACGGAGGGGGTTCTCACCGGCGGCTCGCGATGGCGAGCGACGGCGCGAAGACGACGGTGGCGACGAAAAGGCGGCGGCGGCCTCGGGACGACGTCGGCGACGGAGCTCCGACGGCGGGGAACGGGCGAGAGGCGGCTGCCGACGGTGTCCTGGAGGATGAGGAGGACGGAGAGAGTTAGAGTGGAGAATGGAGACACGGCGCGGCAGGAATCACCGGCCGGAAAGGAGGCGGAAGGCCGATACTCACCGTGCGCGCAGGCGAGGCGGTCCGGCGAGCTTCGGGCTTCCACGGAGTGGCGGCCGAGATGCGCGCGCGCGCGCGGCAGAGTGCAGGCGGTGGCGGAGTCGCCTGGCGGCGTCCGGAACGGCGGCGGAGCGCGACCGGAAGCAGCGAAAGACGGTGGGCTCGGGTGCGCGGTGGCAACGGGGTTCTGGGGCACTGGAAAGCTCGGCGTGTTGGGAAAAGATGGAGGAGAGGGTGGAGATGGTTATATACAGTCGACCGGGAGAGATCGAGGCCGAACGGCTCCAATCGTGCACGGGAGAGTGGACGGCGGCGTGGGCATCGTGCGACATTCTCGGGAGAGAGGGGACTGGACGCCGGAGAACTCGGGGGAGTGGGGCGGACTCGGTCCGTGACCGTTTGAACGAGTGCGAGTGCGGGAGGATGAGGCAGGAGGCGGCGCCGGATCGACGGCCCCGGGGAGTTTTCCCCTCCGCCCGATTCGGACGGAGGAGGAAGATGATGCGACAGGCGAGCCCGGCCTGTCAGCGGGAGGTGCGTGGGCGTCGAGCGCGAGCACGAGAGAGCGCGGGGCGCGGGCAAGGGAGAGGGCACGCGGCACGAGCACGCGGGCACGGGCACGAGGGCGATGGCCGGGCACGGGCACAGGGTGCGGGGCGGCGGGCGCAGGGCGAGGCGCGAGCGCGAGGGCCAAGCGCGCGGAGCACGGGCGCGAGCGCGAGGGCACGGCACGAGGAGGAAAAGGCGGGGAGGGAAAAAAAAGACCCGGCCTCGGCGCGGTGCTCGGCTGGCGGCCCGCGATGAGAAAAAAGAGGAAACAGAGCAAACAGAAGGGAAAGAAAAGGAAAAAAGATTCCAGGACATGTTAATTCCGATAAGCGTATTTGATTTATTAAAAATAGTTCCTGTGCTCTGTAAATTCCACTAAAAATCCCAGTTAATGTATTTTGGGCACACGAGAATACAAGAAAAATATTCCCGGCCACGACAATTTATTATCTTGCATTTACACCATCAATTAATTCTCTAGCCCATTTTAAAATCCTTTTCTTAGGTATTTTCTCCGGTAAAAGTTTCTGTGTGGCTAAACTCAGGGTGTGACATTGTGTCACTGTTTTGGGCAGTTTCCAATTGGCAACTGACTCCACGTTCATTGGATCCACAGCAACTCCCTGGGTGGTGATGATGTGTTCGAGGAACTGCACTTCTCTCAGCCAGAAGTCGCATTTGCTAAACTTGGCATATAACTTGTGCTCTCTCAATTTCTCGAGAACCAAACAGAGATGTTGCTCATGCTCTTCTGTTGATTTCGAGTAGATCAGGATATCGTCTATGAAAACCACCACATACTTGTCCAGAAACTCCATGAACACCTTGTTCATCAGATTCATGAAGAAGACCGGTGCATTTGTCAGTCCAAAGGACATAACAGTGCACTCTTGCAGCCCATACCGAGTGGTGAAAGTCGTCTTCGGTATATCCTCTTCCCGGATCCACAGCTGATGATAGCCTGACCGCAAGTCTATCTTGGAGAAGACGGTGGCACCCTCCAATTGATCGAATAGGTCATCAATTCTTGGCAAGGGGTACTTGTTCTTGATGGTGACGCCATTTAGTGCGCGATAGTCCACACACATTCGCTTTGTTTTGTCTTTGTTTTCCACGAAGATGACTGGTGCTCCCCAAGGCAATGTGCTTGGTCGGATGTAACCCTTTTGTAGCAGATAGTCGACTTGCTTCTTGACTTCTGCCATCTCGTTTAGTGCCATTCTATATGGCCTCTTGTATATTGGCGATGTTCCAGGTGCCAAACTGTTAACGCCAAAATTTGGTAAGGCCCTGTATTAGATTCGGTCAAAGGAGAAATTGCAGTCAACTGACGGAGAAGAGAGACCGGAATCGAAGGAGCCATGAAGACCGTATTTGCAATTATTTACTGTACATATTAATTAGGCAGATATTTATCTTTAGGAACCTGACCTCGTGTCCGGTCAGGATTAGTTAGCGTTTTCTATTATGGATAGGAAATTGTATACTGTGTCCTATAAGGACTCTTGTAACTCGGGGTATATATACGTATGCCCGGGGACCTTGTAATCTATCACAACGATCAATACAAATTCGGCGCATCGCCACCCTTTCGACGGGATCCTGCTTCTCGAGCCGGGTTGCATCGGTTAGGTCCGAACTCCTGCGAGAGGGTAAGTCTCGTCACCCCGGCTACCTATCGGCTAGGACTTCCTCGGTTAAGTCCGATATTCTAGTCGGTTTATGGTAGTCGGCTTACCACGATATATTTACTTTATCTATGGCTGCATCAGTTCAGTTTGACCTCATAGATTGATTAGGTATATCACATCACATGCGCAAAGATCGTATCGGCTTACTGGGAGCGATTTATCATCAGTTTGTGCTGCATCGGTTAGGTCCGACCTACTGAACTGCTAGTGATAAGTCGGTCCTGCTAGGCCAATGCTTTGTGTGCAGGCGTCTTATCGGAGTGCATAGCCGGTAAGTTATCTTCATCACGATCGCATTATATCTATCGGCCCATTGAGGTATCGTTATCATTGTTGGTCTGTGCTGCAACGGTTGGGTCCGATCTACTAGACTGACGATAATAGCTTTACTCTTGATGAGCCGATGGTGTTGTGCGATGGTCTTATCGGAGTGCTTAGCCGATAAGTTATCTGTTAAAGCCGACTACATTTATTCATTGTCTTATTTTATACTCGCTCTGTTCAGTAGTCGGCTGACTCATCAATTATCTATCATTTATGTTATTGCATACTTTATCATATATTCTTGCCTGTATTATTATTACAATCGGCTAAGGACTAGCCGATGGGTTTATTCTGCCGATCCAAGTACAAGTACAAGCAGGTTCCCGGGCACGACCCCAGGTGAGGGCCCGGGCACGAGCTTAGGTAAGGACCAGTGTACGGGCCCGGGCAGCGGATGAAGACCCCGGGAGCCGATGTAAGTAAGGGCCCAGGCACAAGCATATCTTCACGACAACACCAGTAACACTAAATTATGATCGGCTAAGATTTATTTGATTTATTTACTTATGCATTATACCTGTTTATTTTACCAAGTTTATAGCCGGTTTTTGAGTATCCCTTCGATGATCGGCTAGCACGATACTTGCGTATTATTATACTATTGCTCCTGCCATCATCGGTTCTAAGCCGATGTATAAGTGCTACAGTGCGTATCGGCCATCGGCCGATGAGATGAGTCCAAGCCGGCTTCCAGCCGATGGCTCGCTTTAACATTTCTTTCTCCTTGTCAATTACAGGGTCAAATTGACTGGCACGCTTACGAACCTCAAGACTTTAGGACCTGCACTGGAGTTAAGTAGATCTCCCAGGCCTTCGCGTGTCAACCCGACGCGAACCAGACCCCGGCGGTTTCGGCGTCAACACGTTTTGGCACGCCCGGTGGGACCGAAGTTTCAACAACAAACACAGTTCAATCAAAGATTTCAAACATGGCCGGAAAAGAAGTCAAGACGACAACATTAATTCCGGTCACCATGAAGATCTAACTGAAGAACAAAAAAAATAGCAAGTTGAACAAACGATGACAAATTTCTAGAAGCTGTGTCTAGAATCCTTCAGTATGACGGCAAGGCCGATTCAGAATCTCAGTTTCCAAAACAGTACTGGTAGGAGAATCGAGCCCACACACAACCCGAGAGTCCACCAATCAAGCCTTTGCAGGAGATGGTTAATGAAGCTGTTCACCATGCGCTCATCAATCAGTCGGAGGGTCTTGGTAACACGCTGCATAATCTCATCAAGAAGACTGTTGATGATCAATTGCTCAAGAACCAACTCGGGGTCCTGTTTACCTCCCACCGAAGGTTGAACCAACTCAGATTGCTCACAACATCAACAGAGATATACCAGAGCATATGTTTACACAGAACCAGGCTGGGGGGCAACAAGATATTCCTGCTGGGTACCATTGGACTGCCTACTATGGAGGATATCAACAGAATTATCCAGGAGGCGGAGCCGATCCGGGTACTTACCAGAGGAATATCACAGACAGAATCGGCAACCAACCCGCCGATACAGTATCAGCAGTATCAACAGGAGAATGTAAGAGAAGAAGACTTATCGGCTCGGGTTGAAGAGATAGTAAGGGAGCAGTTCGGGATCAAGCCCAAGGAACAAGCATTCATGTATCGGCACCCATATCCTGAGTGGTTTGACAGGGTTCCGTTACCACACCGATACAGGGTCCCGGATTTTTCTAAGTTTTCAGGGCAGGACAGCACGTCTACAGTAGAACATGTCAGCCGATTCCTGGCACAATGCGGGGAGGCATCGGCTGAAGAGGCCCTGAGGGTTAGGTTTTTTCCCCTATCACTATCTGGATCGGCTTTTACATGGTTCTCCTCATTACTGCCAAATTCTGTTCGGGGGTGGGCCGATCTAGAGAAACAGTTTCACAAATATTTCTTTGCTGGAATTCATGAGTTGAACTGTCCTGATTTGACATCGGTTAAGCAACGACCAGATGAAACAGTACCGGAATATGTTCAGCGATTTCGGGATATCAGAAACCGATGTTATAGTTTGAACCTGAGTGATGGGCATCTGGCCGATCTGGCTTTCCAGGGTCTGCTGGCGCCGATTAAGGAGAGATTTTCTTCACAAGAGTTTGAATCCCTATCGCACCTGGTACAGAAGGTATCGGCTCATGAAAGCCGATTTCAAGAGGCGAAAAAGGACAAGTACCAGAGGAGGATTGCTCAGGTTCAGGTATATTCAACGGACTCAGATGATGAGGAATCCGATGCTGAAGTTGGATTGGCGGAGGGGCCAGGAACAAGAAGTTAGTCATGCCCGTTTGGGTCAAAAATATCGGCAAGGAGGAACGTAATGATTTGATGTTAGCACCAAAACCGATAAAATCTTTGACTTATTGTTACAAGAGAAGCAAATACAATTGCCGCCAAAACACGTGATTTCCATCAGCCGAAGAACTAAAGAAGAAGAAATATTGCAAGTGGCACAATGCGATATCGCACCATACTAACGAGTGCAAGGTTTTTTCGCAAAAACAAATTCAGTTGGCTGTTGAGCAAGGACGAAATCAAGTTTGAAGACAAGAAGCCAATGAAGATAGGATGGCACGCCGTTCCCCCGTAAACATGGTCTAAAATGCGGGGTCATCATCAGGGATCAGGCCGATGGAGCAAGACATCGAAAGTACAGGTCAAGAATTACTTCATCGTACATATAAAATATTCAAGATATGAAGAACAAGGGATGAACCAGAACAATATAATCCGCACTGGGACTGCCATTCTTCCGGTTCTGCTGGATCAAGGGATGAGAGCTGCATCGGTTGAAAATTGGCCCCGAGTGTACAGTGTATAGTAAATCGCCGTATCAGCAGCAGAGGTTTTCACAAGATCGCCGTTTGGGAAAAGAGCATTGGTTTATAGCCGACTAGGCCGATCCATGAAGATTCTTTGAAAGAGATGAAGAGGAAGACTGAGAACAAGTCCAGAATCCTCAGTGGTGTCCTAGCGGCATATTCACCGAATGAGAATCAGAAGAGAAGAGCACAGCGGTTTACGACACCGAGAGCAAAAGGGAAGAGCAGCGCCAGGATCAGGAGGAAGCCGATCATCGTCCCAAGAGGACTAAACAAGTTTTTGGCAGTAAGGAGGAAGGACGATGAAAGATGCATCAGCTCCGGTGGACATGGTTTCTTCCTCCCAGGAGTATAAAGCGCTTTCATCAAACAAAGAAGGCGATGAGGGTTTTCGCTCAACTGACATTAACATATCTTGATCAACCATATTTGATAAACCTGAGGAGTCAGAGCATCGGCACCTAAACCGTTTATACATCAAGGATTACGTAAATGGGAAGCCGATGACAAAGATGTTGGTTGATGGAGGAGCCTGCGTTAATCTCAATCTCATGCTACATTTTCCGGAAGTTGGGGAAGACTGCCGAAGAATCTGATCAAGATGAATATGTGCTAAAAGACTTCGGTGGGAATCCATCAGAAGCAAAAGGCGTGTGAACGTGAGCTAACAGTGGGAAACCAAAACATTGCTATACGTTTTCCGTCATCGACGGAAAGGGGTCGTACAGTTTGCTCCTCGCAGGGACTGGATAACGCAAACTGTTGCGTGCCTTCGACAATGCATCAATCATGTTGATACAGTGGCAGGAGATCAAGTTCGAGGTGGTTCCTAGCAGATGCGGTCAACCAATATTGCCATGACCGATCTACCAGTCTGGGAAGCTAGATGGCTGGTGTTAACTGGCTATCCGGGAGAGTTTTGGAAGGAGATTACCTCGAGGTCATAGCCAGGGGATACAGCCAATCCAGCAAGTCGGTCCGAATTGTTACTCTGATGGGATCTATCTGAAGATTTTGAGGGAAATTGGGCAAGGTATGTCGCTGGACTGATTTGGAAAGAATCGATATTGGACCAGGAGATAGACCAAGGACGACGTACATAACAAAAAATTAGTCTTGAAACCTAGAGAGGAATTGATAGCAACTGGCTGAAGGAGCATCGGGATGTTTTGCCTGGATAACGATGCCAAGATTAAGCGATCGATTGTGAACTGGTGCCTATTAAACAGGGTATCGGCCATTCAAGAGGCTCCAAGGAGATTCAAGGCAGAATTCCTATGAGCCGAATCAAGCGGAGCTCACGAGGTTATATGATGCCGAGTTATAAGGCCCATGCGATACGCCTGAGGTGGGTTTTTAATACGTGCCCGGAATTGGAGCAAGCCACAAAATGCGGGAATTGAGGACTAAAGTATTGATTTCCCGGAGATCTAAATAAAGCTACACATAAGGAGAATACCCCCATTGCCGATACGGATTTGTTGGTGATGCAGCCTGCAGTACAAGATTATCAGCTTCATGGACGGAAATGCAGATACAATCAGATTTTTTATGGCCGAAGAAGATATACACAAGACTGCGTTTCGATGTCCTGGAGCTATCGGCTTGTATGAGTGGTAGTAATACTTTTGGATTACAAGAGTGCCGTGCGAGTATCAAAGAGCGATGATTTATATTTTCATGATTATCGGCTTGTTGGTAGAAATCTACATGTGATGTGGTGGTTAAGTCTAAAAGGTGAGGGAACCATATAGCCGATTTAAGAAGGTGCTGGAGAGGGCCAAGAACTACCGGACTGAGGATGATAACCACAATAAGTGCGCCTTCGGTGTGTCCGGCTGGACACGTTTTGGGCTTTAATGTGCATGAGCAACGGGATCTGAGGTTAGTTCAGCGAAGCATCTAGAGCTATTAAGACTACAGAACACCAAGCAATAAGAACAGAGCTGCCAAATATTGATCGGCAAGATTAATTTTGTAAGAAGGATTTATATCAAATTTATCAGGGAAAATTGAGTCTTTTACTCCATTGTTAAAAGTGAAAGCCGATTCAAGAATTTGTGTGGGGCAGCGCAGCAAGAAGGCGTTCGACGAAGCATAAAACTATCTGAGTTCCCCACCTATCTTTAATTCACCGCAAAGAGGAAGTGCATTCAGGTTATATGTTATCGCCGATGAGCCAGTCAGTCGGATCCATTTGGTACAAGAGTAGGGAAGGAGCGTTGTGTTTTATCTGAGTAGAAGACTTTTGGATGCTGAACGAGATCTCTGCGGTGGAGAAATTATGCCTATGTTTTATATTTCTCGTGTACAAAGTTAAGCATTACATCCTATCGGCTTGAGTGTACAGTAGTTTGCCAGGCCGATGGTGGTCCAAGTATATGTCTGTCGACTCCAGTCTTGTAAGGGGCGAGTGGCAAGTTTTGGGTTTTGGCTTTGGGAACAGAGTTCAGACTTGAGGTATGAAATCGGCTAAGGAGATTAAGGACAGGCAGTGGCCCGATTTTTATTGTGCAACAAAAGAGGGGCTTACGAAGACTAATGCCTATGCCAGCCGATCCCATGGACTTTGTCTTTCGATGGATCGGTATTGCTAAGCATGGATCTGGTATCGGTTTAGGTAATAATCGCATCGGGGCAAGTTTTTGAGTTGTGCTTCTTACAATTAAGACACTTATCGACTAACAATCAGCATAGAATACGAGGCGGTGCTTAATAAGGACTTCAACTTTTAAAGGAGATCAGAGCCGATGTCATAGAGATAATTGCGATTCTTTGTTGGGTGTCAAACATTGTCTGGAGAATATGAGTGTAGGGATGCATGTTTTTGAGGTCATATTATGAGGAGTGTATCGGATTTGTTAGAAGATTTCAAGATAGTATCCAATGATCATATTCCAGGGTTGAGCAGAATTTAGAAGCCAATGCTCTTCGCAGTTGCTTCAGGGTAATCGCCTGAATAAGGCAAGTTGAGGTTGAATACGCCGATATTGACATCCAGAACAAGGCCGATGACTGGAGCCAGGAGTTTATAGAGTGAGGATAAATCCGTGCTGACACAGATCCGTTTTTCAGGAAAATTCGGGTATAAAGCTACAAAATATGTGCTGCTTGATGGGGATTGTATTATCGGACTTTTGAGGGAGTTCTGGCCTTTAGGTGCCTGATTTGGAAGAAGCAAGTGGTTTGTCAAGGTGTAAGGCGTCTGTGGGACTCATCAGTTGGCCATAAGATGAAGTGGTTGCTGAGAAGAGTAGGGTATTTTTGCCGACGATGCTGGAGGATTTGTTTTAGGTATTATAAAGGGGTCAGGTTGCCAGAAATTTGGAAAACTATACGCGAGCACCATAAGCATCGGCTATGAATCCATCATCAACCATGGCCGTTCAGATTTGGGGGATTGACATGATCGGCCAGTTTTTCTCCATCAAGTAAGAGGGCATAAGTTAGATTGGCGCAACGGATTATTTACCAGTGGGTAGAGGCGGTTCTTTAATAAGATAAGCTTACCGTTCCAAGAGGAAGCCAATCGAGTTTGTGAAGGAGCATATTATTATCGGTTTGGAATTCCTCAGACGATAACTACTGATCAGCTGGTCTATTTCGTGTCGATGAATTTCAGCAGTTTGCGCCAGTATGGGATTAAGTTACATACAATTCGTCGCCTTATGCTTGCCAGCGCCAATGGCCGGCGGAAGCTTCTAATAAGAGTCTGTCAAGTTAATTAGCGAAGATTGATGAGCAGCCGAGGCGATGGCCATATCTACGCAGCTGATTCCACTATGGGCCTATGGATGCAATCGTCATGTTAATTCTACTCGGGTGCCGCCGTATCAGTAGTATATGGGACAATGAGGCGGTTTTTTACCCCCTGGGAAACTACATCGGCTCTAGAAGAATTTTCTTTGCAGAGTCACGTTGACAGCCGATGAATTATTTAATAACTTAATGAAAGATGAACTTGAAGATTTAGCTCAGAATCGGTTGAGGGGCGTTGAAAAGAGGATCAAGGAAATAGCTAAGGCAGCTCGGCATTACAACAAGGGGTGGTGAATGTCGTTTGCCGGAGGAGAATCTCGTGTGGAAGTTGTTTTGCCGATCGGGTCCAGAGATAATAAGTTTGGAAATTGTCGCCTAATTGGGGAGGGGCCCTATCGATTACATCGCTGTGTGCCTGGTAATGCCTATGTGTAGAAGATCCTTGATGGGACAGAGTTTGGCCTAAGGCGCTTAACTGGAAATATCTCAAGAAGTATACCCTAGCGTGTGGATCGATTCTGAATCGGTTGAGTAGAGCCGATTTCTTAACAATTCAGAAAAGGCCGATGTTTTTTCTACATCGCCTAAAGAATAGCGATATCGATCGATTCGCCTTAGATTAAACGAACAGAAATATTAATCAGGGTTGAAAGGGATAAGTAGCAGAGCGATCGGATATCAATATGACAGCAGAAGGGTGATCGCATGTCCGAATAATCACGCTATGAAGTTTTAAGAATTTACAAGAATTTTTGGATCACTTAAAAATGCGTGCAGGCGGTCTGATCAATCTCATTAGGAATAGCACGGATGTCATCTCATCGGAGCCGGGATGGTTTCAGGTTCTTGACCGATGAATGACTCGACGCACTGTCGGCTGCTAACTCTTGCCTCTTGATCTTGGATGCTGCGGTAGGCCGATTAGTTGGGAATTCGTTGCTATAAGATCCTTGACGAACTGCTTTTGAGTTCTGCAGCAAATCGGTCCTCCTTCTCTTGCAAGCTGGTCTAACTTAGGTTGGAGTCGTGTGGTCTATAGCCCATGTCATCAAGCTTTTTCTTCTCTGTTGGGCTATAGCAGATCGCTTTGGATGTCTTCGGTGGTCTTCTGTTGGGTCAGCCGCGGTCGGCTGATATCGTTGTCTAAGCTTGATGAGTTTTAAATCTATGGGATCAAGATATGCTGCGGGGTTAATGCCGTCGAAGTTCTTCGGGCAGATGTGTTCAATTCTGCGAATTTGCCGATTG
>RYFJ01002997.1:0-106578 GCA_003991445.1 Oryza meyeriana var. granulata | reverse complement strand
TCCCTCTATAGATAATCCACTAGCTGCTTATTCTGCATGGATTGCTATTTACTCTCTAGGATCCTCAGGGCGTTGATCGCTGGCTTTTTTTAGGACTATGATCAAACTGAGTAGGTGTACCTTCGCAATAGCTGCCACAACGGGTAAGCAATGCACTGCTCAACTTTATGCTCCGGCTCAATTTACTTTCAACTAGTCTACTTTTATTGAGTGGACTGTTCCATCTCTTAAGGCAATACGTCTTACTTTTTTCGTGTCAGTCTTAAGGGCAATAGGCTAACATTGGCTTTTAACTGGGTGATAGTGGAATCCCACAGAGGTTCATAATCTTGTTCAATTCAGAGCGCATCTCGTGTCTTATAGGGTTGTTAGATGCGGGTTGCGGTAAAGATTCTATGCTTTAGAATCATTGTCGATAACGTATAGATACTGCCCGGTTTAGGCGCGTAGGAGTCCGAATTGGCGTCACCAGATCTATAAAGAGTCACTGGATCACGCTTCAAACTCCAAATTTTACATTTCCTGAGTGTGTAGTTTTTGGGTTTTGCTCATTTTGTGCTTATATTTTGTGGTGCCTGAGGTTCATCATCAGCCACGTAACTTCGGATGGTTCATCTAACAGCACACTTCGCGGAAGTTCAGTGTATGGGAGCGTCAAAAGAACATGAAAACCCTTCTGTTGGTATGGCGGGTCAATGGCAGTGTCATAGAGGGGTACGTAGGCGCGGAGGCCTTCCAACTTCTGGAGGAGGCTTACACTCTAACATCGTGGTCCTTGAACTTCAATCCATGTGTAGGTAGCAAGTGGTCCATAGGCTTTCCAATTCTAGAAAGTTCTCTATGGAGAGCGCGGCGGAATAAGGTATCCAGCATCTCCAAAAATTCCAAAATCTCCGTGATTAGTCTATGGCTACTTCCACTTGGTTTATTGACTCCAACGATTGGGTGGCGTCACAGCATCGCCCACCTAAGACATTACATGCCCAGGAAGTACTGAGTTACTACGACTCCACATGGTTGAGGTCCAGAGCAATCCATCCATATGAGTACACAAGCATAGCCACACTATGTCTTGCGATAGGTTTGAATAACAGGGATGTTGATAGGGAGCGGACCAGCACGCGAATAACGCATGGGATCTTAGGTATTCGATACCGACAGAGCGACGCTACTAGTGCCTGTAACACTAAACAACATCGCGACAATCAATATTATTCGAACCAATAGTTTATTTAACCACTTTGTAAAACGTTTTTTGAAATAACATTAATTGCTTATCTCATGCTGAGTATTCCCTGTTTTGACTATAAAGTTCATCTGTTTCTATTGATGTTCCTCAGTTACCAATCTAGAATATTAATATCTCAAATTAACATATTGTTGCTATCGAATTTTAGTCTTCAACGAATCTAGAGTAATAAACCATAATAAAATCGGAGTATCCTCGAGATAAATAGTGTGGAGGGGAGTCAGTGGAAGGGATACCTCAAGGAGGGCAATATGGTCTACTCGAAATGGGAGGTGTCCGATCGGCCTACAATTGGAGATAGGTATGCTAATCGGTCTTCAATATTACCTTAGCATAGGAAAGGGACATTATGTCTAGTCGTAGGATATATACTCTCAGACGGTGGAAGTCATGAGACCCTCTTTTGAAGATTCGCCAGGGAGTAGTTCTCAGGTGTACGAGGCGTCCGTGGAAGAAGGATTGAACGAAGGAGAAAACGGCGCTCGGTGAACCAGGGTGCCCGAGCTGGGAGACAGAGGGGTTCGGCCATCCGTCTTGCAGGGAACGGACCGTCGAACTCGACCAACACAACGGAGACAGGAGGATTTATACAGTGTCGGCCGCCGGAGCGTAATACCCTACTCCTGTGTGTGTTTGGCTATGAGGTGGATGAATGAGGTTACAGGGTGAACCTAGCTCACGGCCGGGCGCCGGAGAAGAAGAGCAGTACTAGTGTGCGAGCCAGAGAGCCAGAAGACGGGAAGCTCCTTCCAGTTCGGCCTGTCGCTCCTATCTCGGTGGCTTGGATCCTCCTTTATGAATCAGGGGAGGTCCACAGTGCCAGTTACATGGGGAGAGAGGGGAAGGCGATTAACCTATCTTGTCGCACGTCTCCGCCTACTGCCACCTGCTGCGCCCACCGCGGGGTTAGGTCGGCTGCGGGCGGCCTAGTCTTCGGACGTGAGATGGTGACGGGATGTGACGGGATGTGACGAGTCGTCTTGCCACATCGCTGTAGGCGGCTGGAGTACAGAGTGTTTGTGACAGAGGCCGTCGCCCCGCTGCCTAGGGCAGAGAACCGAGTCTCTTAGCCAAAAGCTCTGACAGTATTGTCGGGTGTTCACGGGGGGCCGTCCTGGACGTCCACGCGTGGCAAGGCAGGCGACAGGGGCGACAGCCCTGTCGCGTCGCCGTATAATGCAGGTAGTTGGGGAGCTGGGTGCAGCCGAGTTCCTTCGGGTGGATCGGCCCCTGAGCCGTGCGATCAGCACCTGAGATCGAGTCGGCTCTCGCTCGCAGCCCGGACATCGGCATCGGGAGGGGGATCGGCACCCGGGACCGGGTATCGGTGCCCGGGCCCGTGGAGCGAAGCCGCTGGAGATGGCGCCCCCGGGGACGAGCCCGGGGCCGTGGCGATGACGCCCCGGGGACGAGCCCTGGCTGATGGAGAGATGCCCCGGGGAACTGACAGTCAGCCGATGACCCACGGTCCCCAGGGCATGTGGGACCCCCTGTCCCATTTCGCCGACATAGTCCTAGCTAGATACTCTCTGTACTAATAAGGAAAGCCCTTGGTAGTATCCGACTGGGTTTCCTACCCTGTAAGCCTCATCTGTCCAGTATGTAAGGAGGGGTAGGGAGCCCCCTGGGGCATATGGACTTGACAATCTCTCACCAGAGAATACCATGAAAGCAATATACCACAACTAGAAGTAGGGTTTTACCTCACACCGAGGGCCTAAACTAGTATAAATCTTGTGTGTCCTTTCGAATCCATCGAGTTTAGGTCCGACGAATAACCCCAATAATTATTGCCAATATGAAGCCACATCGACAGTTGGGACGCTAGTAGGGGCTTCGGTCGAGATTCATCTCTCATCAAGCCGGATGTGATCCAATCACTGGAAGTCCGACGTGCCAAGTTCTTCCCCGAGTAAACAATTAGCTTCGGGACCCTCGATTTCTTTGCCGACAAACTTGGTGACCTGACCTTGTCTGACTTGTGTTTTTTTCATACTTAGAGTCGGTAGGGACTTGGCAAGCCAACTTCTAGCCTTTGGCACCGCGGTGTATTGGCCTACTCAACTCCGTAGTAGTTTTCAATACTTCTTCCCTTCTATAGCAACACCCAAGGGATCTATCGAGTTCTTCGGCCCACACTTTCTTTCCTGATATTCGACTCGGATTCAGCTTGGGCTTGAGCCGATCGAGATCGGGTCCTTTCCAGGGGAGACCGAGATCGCAATCATTTTCGCTTGAACTCAGCGTACATGACATACTTTTGCACAACAATTTCTCAATTCCAATCTGAGTGCGCAGCAACTCATGGCCTTTGGAATTCGACTCGTATACGCGGCCGAGACTGGAGGCCGCTCGATGGATTCGGGTCTCAGGGAGGTGGGTGGGTCACTCATGAAGTTTCTCTCCTAAAGAACAATAGCGATTATCTGATGGCACTCAGTCAGACGCATGCAACTCGAGATAGACCTTGTTTCTCTTTCCACGATGCAGTCTTCATCAATGGCGTCAAAGGGATCAACTTCAACACACAAGAGAATTGCACGCCGACTTGATCACTCACAAGATATGTGAGCTCGCCGAGATTGCTGAGCAGGTAGGAGGAGGACGCATGAGCGACCTGCAACTCTTGAGTGCGACCTCTTCAAACCCAATAACCACTTGCACAAGGCTGGGTGACTTCTCAAGCAAGAGATGTTTCCTCTATAACCCAATTTAGCGACCATCGACGTCTTCGTGACTAACCTTATATATCCACAAGTCGACACGTTGTGCGACTCGCCTCCATGCTGTTAGATTCCGACCTTGCAGTTTGGGCCCAACACAGGCCACACCCAACAATCACAAGGAGCGGCAGGGCAATGATCCACCGCTATGAGGGTTGTCAGTAGCGACACAATCTGGAGACACTTCATACTCCTCGTCAACTAAGACGTGCTTCAGACACGGCAGTCTTCAATCTACTATCAGCGGCGGTGCCAAGCAGCTGGCTCTGGTTAATGGTATCACTTGTGTCACGACATACATCACTCGGCAGTCCGAGTAATGATCGATTGGTGACATATCATGACGACCCGCCGCGATAACCAGGACGCCTGAGGACGACTACAGTGGGATCTCCACCACAAATATATAATGCTCGAGCACCAGAACACTGTTGTGAAGGATGAGCAACCGCCGACGGCTGGTAGAAGATGAGCGTGAGTGCTCTCATCTTTTTCGTGCCTCACACCATTTCGACGCGATTTCATCATGGTAGTCGGAGTGGAGCCCTCACCCATATGAAGGAGTAGTCACGCGTTCTCCACGAACTACCTACAACAACGACTGTCATCAAGGCTATGCTTCAAGCCGATGGAAATTATAGAGAATTGTGTACGATGGAAGACAACCCGGAATCCTACTGCTCACATTTTACATCCTAGGCAATCCGATGCTGCCGAGACGGAGGCGATTCAAGGTCATAGGTTCATGCGTCAACTAACCTGCCAGTCGTCTTGGCTCACCGGCAAGGACACTGTCTGATAGGGCTTCCTAGGCGTATAATCAATTTGACTTCCTAGGGGAACTGTATCGTGACATTTTTGTTGCGTGACTAGTCTACGTGGAAGCTTGTTATGCCGGAGGCCATCTGGTCCAAGTAAACGATCTATATCAGTGCCACACAGAGGAAGAATGAGTCCCTCCGTGATTTCAATCAAACGGTTCTCCAAGAAGAGGAACTCAATACCTAAAATCAAGGACGAGTCATTCATTGCTGCCTTCCGCAAAGGAGTAAAAGATACCCCATTCATCATAAGTTCACTCGGAAGCCACCAAGCTTCTGTTAAGACTTTAAATTTGACATGGCAAACAATACGCACTACCGGCCAACGCTGTCACCCGAGGTGCGCTCGATACAAAAAGGCACCCCCAACAAAAGAAGAAGCGGAAGGACACACAGACGACACGGAGCCTGATAAGGCATGGGAACCGCAAAAGCAAGTCAAGACGACCTCATAATTGGCGGCAATCGATTACAACTGTCCTCGACCTCCCCTAGAACCGAATTATATAGAAACAACAAGTGACATGCTCGGCGGCTCAAAAGCTCAATGCAGGATGGCATCCCACTCCCAACTTGTGCAATACCGATAGCTAAAGTCATTTTCTGAATACATATTTCCTCACTTTTATTCTCATTTAAATAGCCACAGGAGGCAACTCACTTCCTTATGGTTTGAACTCGGATATGGGTTAGTGCCAATCGGGAATGGATCTAGGGGGATGAAGATCGTCAATTCCACTTGGCCTGCCATGTCCCCAATGCCGCAGCCGCTTCCCCTAATAGGTGTACATACTACGCATTTTCTATTTTTGCTCTTAATGATTGCAAAAGTACTCAAGTAGCATTAATTCCGATCCGTGAAGCTTTGCTCCATGAAAGGTGAACTCAAGTCACCTAAAATGCGTGTCTGAGAAAGAGCCATGAGTCGACTCCCGATGATTAGGGGCTATGACTAGTCGGTGCAGAGTGTTAAATGTACGGGTTGTAACTATTCAGGGGAGATTAATATCAATAAGAGGAGGAACACATATATTTACATACATTGCTTTAAAATATCCATTTTTTTCTTTCAGGTCATTGTTTTATACATCAGATACTACTCATCCAATATGTTTAATAATGCAGGCCCAGAGTTTCGGATACGCGTAATAGGAACTCATGACTCACGAGCCAATCTCCTAACGCTCGGGGTTGGACCAGTCCTACCATAAATCTATACTTGAGTGCGATGCTTTCAAATAGAATCACTTGGAATATCTCATAGAGGCTATCT
This sequence comes from Oryza meyeriana var. granulata, assembly GCA_003991445.1. NCBI lineage: Eukaryota > Viridiplantae > Streptophyta > Magnoliopsida > Poales > Poaceae > Oryza > Oryza meyeriana. The sequence goes on along the minus strand of RYFJ01002997.1, from coordinate 100,512 downwards.
GACCAGTACATTGCGCCAGTCAGGACACGGATGTCACCTTTACTTGGTATGCCCCAATGGCGGCTAATGTGAACCAACACTCCAACACAGTCGGGCTCAGGTAACCACTGCTGGGTAGGGTACGACCCCAGTGAGGGTTGCCGGCCAGAATCCGTATGCTAAATGCGACCTTCGGGTACTTTATTTGGCCCACAACTCAGTTGGGTAGGGGTGCGCCCCATGAGGGTCGCCACGCCGAAAAATCCTATGCTAATGCGAAGTTCAGGTAGCATCTATTCATCAGCTACAATTTTTGCTGAGATTGAGCGTATGCCCCAAAGAGAGAGGGTCGGCAGCCGAATCTCTTTGACATAGCGCAGCGTTTGGGAGTACCTATTTGGCCAAAACAAGAAGAAGAAACACTCATGAGGAGCTATCAGTGGCTAGTCAAAAGAGCAGACACCGCCTACAATCGGAGGTTGCTCACCAAACCGGAACCTACGGAGATGGCTATATTGTATTTTCCCAAGACCTGAAGACCCCAATCATTACGATTCCTACTGGAAGCGAACTTCCTAAAGATCGCAACAAGCTGAGTAAGTCAGTATTTCAGCGACGGAGCAAAATTCGCTTATCATAGTTTGGAGAAGACTATTATAGTGTCAACGCAGATCCAGAGTTCTCATGCACTGCGTCACACCAGAGAGGCAAGCAGATCCTATTAATCCTACTCCACTTAGGCAATTGGGCAACCATGCTAACGCAGAACATCCAGAACGTAAGTCGGAAAGGCTTGCAACAAGGATTCCTTTGGCCGACTACGGGTTACTGTAATGACATGTTTAGACTCATGCGAGGGATAGCCAATTGTGGGCTGCGCTGCAGGGTATGTCAGTAGATGGGCGGCTTATCAGCTTCTTAGTAGCTCCAAGAATATGAGTTCTTAAATACATCCCCTATTGGGTTGCTCGCTGGTCGCGTTAAAATCATGATGCAGGTGCTATTTTACAAGAACCTATTAAACAATTAGATACGCTTCATGCTAAGCCTATAGCTGGGTGTATACATTCGGGTATCTTGATTATTTTAAGGTATTGAGGATATATCCTTATAAGGATCAATAGCTGGTCTCCATTAAAATTGGAGATGCAGATATCTCTCAAGTACACCTCATCACACATTGGGCTTGGGTCCATAGAGATACATGGCTTACATGCTTAGCCAAATTGCCTTGAGCAAAATTTCTAGCTAATATATAGCTGAAGAGTCCAATTTCTGAGAAACATATCACTCGGGAAAGACTTAAAGGTTAAAAAGTCTTTGACTTTATGTTTAATTGTTTCCAATTAAGCACAAAGCTAGGGGCTACCCTAATAGGGTGCGCCTATTTCGGTGCACCTTTTCATCTATGAAGCCCTTCATAGCCTCGTTGCTAGTAACATGAAGCAGGACTAGGGAGAAGAAGCACTCAGCAAAATGAGTACTTGGGAGCAAAGCACTCGGGAATCTCTCACTGTGGAGATGAGCACCCCCGGCATCAAGATCCATCATCAGTGGTGACTCAATTACGGCACTATGAAGGTCTCTGTAGGGGCTACTGTGGAGGCCATGCACCCCGATACCTCAAAGAGAACGCCTTTTTTGAGGTTAACTTTCAGTTAGTGTTAGTTTATAGAATGGGAACCACGGCTCACTTCGGACAGATGGGCCAAATATGGTCCCTACAATTGGAGATAGAGTAGGACTTGGCTTCATATTACCTTGAATGACAAGGAAAGGGATATAGTCCTACCAGATACTCTATGTACTTAATAAGGAAAGCCTTTGGGTCATATCCGACTGGGTTTCCAACGCATGTACCCTCATTCCCTCCAGTATATAAGGAGGGGTAGGGTGCCCCCTGGGGCATTTGACAATCTCACCAGAGAATACCGCGAAAGCAATATACCACAACTAGAAGTAGGGTATTACCTCACATCGAGGGCCTGAACCAATATAAATCTTGTCGATGTTTAACACCGGCAATATGAATATAGGGCTACTCGTTGGATCAAAACTCGGTGGACTGCAAAGGAACACAAAGAGTTTTTACTGGTTCAGGCCCTCGATGTGAGATAATACCCTACATCCGGTTGTGGTGTATTTCCTTTGAGGATGTTTGGTGGTGATTCTGATGAACCTGATGATTCTCTGCCCTCAGGGGGGCGCCCTGCCTCCCCTAAGTACTGGGGACAGGGTTCAAAGTAGGAGTCCCAGTCAGACTACGACCAAGGTCTCTTCTAGAGATATAACGTCCCAACTAGGGGGACTGTATTTTCCCTGTCGTACAAGGCTAGTCTGCCGAGTTCTATCATATCTCATTAACAAGGCTAGGCCTCCGCTGTAACGAGTGCCATCTGCCTGTTCATGAGGTACTAGGGCACATGGCCTCCACAGCAGCCCCTGAGACCTTCATAGTTTGAGTCACAGCTGATGCCGAGTGCTCATCCTCCGTGGTGAAGTATTCCGATAATTGCTCCGAGTACTCTTTTCTGAAGTTCTCTTCTTTCGAGTCTTGCTTCATGTAAGCTGCAGCGAAGGCTTATGAAAGGCTCCATGAGAAATTGAATCAGGTGTGACGAATAGGCTCACGTTATTAGGTTCGCCCCGATTTGTGTTAATTGTGAGACTAATGTAAATATAGTCAAAGAGTCTTTAACTTGTAGTCTTTCCCAAGTAGTGTTACTACTGGTATATGAGACTCTTCAGCATCATTCAGTTGGAATATTTTTAACTCTCCCAGTAGTATATCACTCGAAGTTAAACTCTTCAGCATCATGTCAGCTGGACTGGTCTTTGCCATGGCAAATAATGGCTAAGCATGTAAGCGGTACACTATATGGATTTTTAAACCCAATATGTGGTCAGGTGTACTTGAGAGACTACCTACCATTCCCCAATTTTAATGGAAACCAGCTTGTATCCTTAGTAAGGATATATCTCAATACCTGGTAAATAAAGCAGAAACCCAAATGTATACATCCATGTAGGCTTGCATGAAGCTATCTGATTATTTGATCGGTTTCTGTGAGTAGCACTGTCGATGTTTTACACCGACAATATGATTATAGGGCTACTCGGCAGAGGGAAACTCGATGGATTGCAAAGGAACACAGGGGGATTTTATGCTGGTTCAGGCCCTCAATGTGAGCGTAATAACCCTACGTCCAGTTGTGATGTATTCCTTTGAGGAATTTAGGGTGGTGTGTTCTGATGAACTTGATGCCGTGGTGATCGTCTTGCCCTCAGGGGGCGCCCTGCCTCCCCTTATATACTAGGGGACAGGGTTACAAGGTAGGAGTCCCAACCAGATTATGATCAAGGGATCTCCTCTTAGGGATATAACTTACCCGACTAGGACTGTATATTCCTTATCGTACAAGGCAAAGTCTGCCGGGTTCTATCATATCTCTAATTACAAGGCTAGGCCATCCTCTTCCTTTTATCCTGAGTGGCCCATATGCTTGTGATGAGGTACCCGGGGCCCATGGCCTCCACAGTAGCCCCTGAGACCTTCATAGCTTGAGTCACAGCTGATGCGAGTGCTCATCCTCCATGGTGAAGATTGCCCGAGTGCATTGCTCCTGAGTACTCTTTGTCCGAGTGCTTCTTCTTCCCGAGTCCTGCTTCATGTCAGCTAGCAACGAGGCTATGAAGGGCTCCATGTAGACGTTTGAATAATGTGCGCAAAATAGGCTCATCTATTAGGTGTAGCCCCCGACTTCGTGCTTAATTGTGAAACAATTAAAAATAAAGTCAAAGATTTTTAACCTTGTAGTCTTTCCCAAGTAGTATACTACTGGTATATGAGACTCTTCGGTATCATGTCAACCGGAAATATTTTATAGTCTTTGCCAAGTAGTATGTCACTCATATATTAGACTCTTCAGCTTCATGTCAGTTGGGAAAAAGTTTATAGTCCTTCCTAAGTAGCATACTACTCGGAAGTTAGACTCTTCAGCGTCATGTCGGCTGGAAAAGGTGTTTACAGTCTGTCCCAAGTGACGTCCCACTCGGATATTAGACTCCTCAACATCATATCAGCTGGAAGATATATTTATAGTCTTTCCCAAGTAGTGCACTACTCAAAAGTTAGACTCATCAGCGTCATGTCGGCTGGAAAAATATTTGCTCATGGCAAATGTTGGCTAAGCATGTAAGCCGAGTACCACATTATGAAATTTAATCCATTATATGGTCAGGTGTACTTGAGAGATACCTGCATCTCCAATTTTAATGAAGACCAGCTTGTGATCCTTATAAGGATATATCCCCAATACCTGGTGGATAATACAGATACCCGAACACATGTGTTCAGCAATTAGGCCTTCGTGAAACATATATGATTATCTCATCAGTTCCTGTTGGTAGCACCAGCACTGTGATTTTAACACAGTCAGCGAGCGGCCTACATTGAGCATGCTACTATAGGAACTCATATCTTGGTGGCCCAGTACCGACTGTGTAAGCCCAGGCCCACGAATTGGTACAGGCTCTATAAGACGCAGAGAGAGAGAAAAGATTCCCTCATCTTCTCCAATCCTCCAATCATTTCATCTTTCGCTTCTGCGCCAAAATTTCGCCTCCTGCCTCGCTAGGGTTCGCTATTGTTAAGCCGGAGGAAGGAGAGGATGAGGCCAAGTCATCATGCCCCTTATGCCCTGGGCGACACACGTGCTACAATGGGCGGGACAAAGGGTCGCGATCTCGCGAGGGTGAGCTAACTCCAAAAACCCGTCCTCAGTTCGGATTGCAGGCTGCAACTCGCCTTCTTCCCCATTGAAACTCGGGCGATCTCACTCCTCCTCGTCCATTCCAAGCCCCCAGCAACATTTCCCCCAAATCTTCTTACCCTCAACCATGCCGAGAGCCTCAAATTTCTTGGATGCGTCGGACGAGACTTGGCCGACTTCGGATTGTGGGTCAGCTAAGCTGAAGCTTCTGGAGAAGCAGCTGAGATTGCAAAGCTGCGATGTCATCAAGTGGCGCCCGGCTGAAGGTGAATCAGTTCCGAAGCCCCGGAATGGTGAGACCGTTGTTTTCGCCTCTTTCTTCAACTGGGGTCTTTCTCTCCTATCTTCCGAGTTCTTCCGCCAGCTTCTTGCCTTTTATGAACTCGAGTTGGTGGATCTGAATCCCAACTCGATCTTGCAAATTTCTATTTTTGTGACTCTTTGTGAGTGTTTCCTGGGTGTGGAGCCCCATTTGAATTTGTTCAGACATTTGTTCCACATCAAACCCCAACCCTCCAAGAGCAAGGTCCAAGTGATTGGGGGGCCGGTATTCAGCTCAAGAGTGAGATGAAGAGGATTTATTTCAATATTCCCATGAAATCTTCTCTCAAAGGCTAGCATAAGGAATGGTTTTACTATTCTGATCTTGAACCAAGCCTTCCCCCTTTTATGGGTTTGCCCCTAGTGGTCATAGCCAAGTGGTCATCCGTGCCTACCTTTGAAGAAATGGGCCAAGTTCATATACTGATTGAGAAGATTGACAAGCTGAAGAGCGTCGGGCTGACCGGTCCATGGGTGGCCAGACGATTCTTGACCAGGTGCATCAGGCCGCTGAAGTTGAGGTGCCACTTCGGCTGGGACTATAAGGGCAGAGGTGATCCCAGCCAGGAATATCCCGACCTGATGGACAAGCAGAAGGTGACCAACATCCTGCTGGATTTCTTTGCTAGTGAGGTGGCCGAAACTGAAGACACGGATTTGTCCGTGGCGGCTTATAGCCTGAAGAGGCTGCGACCAAAGGTAACTCTTACTGATATTGTCTTGTAGTTCATCTGTGATGAGTGTTTGCAAACATACGCCCAGGTTGGCTCCAGAATGTGTAACATGTATTGTTGAACTGCTTGCAGTCATGTGAGGAGTTTGATGACGACTCCCAAACTTTATTGGCCATGAAGTCAAAGAAGAAGAGGCCATTAAGTCCTTCTGCTGCTCAGCCCGACTCCAAGAAAGTGGGGAAGAGACCTATTGAAGATCAGGGCAAGAAGGAGATTATCAGGCCGAGTGCCATGGCTGGGACTCTGAAGATAAGGGACACCGCCAGCACTGCTCCCAGGCTGCTGAGTCCTATACCAGGACCAGCGCAGTCGGGCTCAGCATCATCGAGCCCAAGAAGAGTGCCGCCAAGTACAAGATCGAGTTCAGCGCTACTAGGCTCAGCAGCATCGAGCCCAAGGATGGTGCCACCGAGTACCCGGGCACCCCAGCCGGCCGCACCACCAACGGGGCCGACCAAGACGAAAACGCCGCTGCCAACTACCGTGCCATCAGGCCCGACAACTAGCGGTCCTCCAATGCCAACCTCCGGATCCCCCGGACAAAAGCTTAAGTTCTCCAAGAGGTAGGTTGCTCTGAATCTTCTAAAATCTTGTTCGGCATGGTAGCGTCTTGATGTTTGATCCCTTGCTTAGGAAGCGAGCCGACATTGATCTCAAGGAGACCACTCCGGCCACTCCCGTTGTCGTGCTAGCCCCAGTCGAGCCAATGCCAGCAAGCACACCTGCTGAGCTGGCGACAGTCTTAGTTGCAAAAACCGAGACCATCCCGACTACAAGGCCGCTGACACCGGCCGACCAAGGGGCTGGTGTCAAAGTTGTTGCTCTAGCCCCTGAGCCAACCTCCGGGGCCCCGGAGGCTACCGAGTTGAGGGCCAGGACCCCGTCACCGTCCTTGTCGCTGTCGTCATCATCTTCGGAAGGACCAGACCTCCCCAGGTTTGAAGCTCCTCCCCGCCGGCTCCCGAGGACTTTTCACTGGATGACTCCCGAGGGGATAGCGAAGAGGTATGTTCATGATGAAGCTGCAGTGGAGAGTAGGGGTGAAAACGGGTCAGGTGCGGTCGGATCTAGTCCTTCCCATATCCTAACCCATATTTTGTAATCGGAATCGGGTCGGACACGGATAATATCGAATACGAATACAAGCATGGGTAATATCAGGCATAAATACAGAACAAATACGTACCAAAACAGATACGTACACTATCGGTTACGAATATTTATGCGGATACCAAGTCAAAGCAACAACTAGATATACCACATAGACAATAGTCATTCAACAATTCCATATTTGAGTACCGAGTACAAAATGCAGATAGCTGAAGAACAATCCTTAGATTTAGAGTGAGGACAGTGGAATATTTGTTGGTGTTGAGGATGCAAAGAACCTTCAGATGAACGAAGTTTTCTCCTCTCGAGCAGCGGTGCAACGGGCGACGGCGGTGTGTGCGGGGCGCTGCCGGCCGCAGCTGCTCGTGTCGGGCAGCAGCGGCGTGCGAGGGGCGCCGTGGGCCGCGGCCACGAGCGGCTGTGCGACAGGTGACAGCAGCGTGTGAGGGGCGCCGCAGCCGCTCACGTCAGGCAACGGCGGTGTTGCGACGGGCGACAACGGCGGGGCGATGGGCGCCGTGGCGGTAGCACGGCTGCTCGCGTCGGGCGACGGCGGCGTGCAAGGGGCACCGCGGGCCGTGGCCGCTCGTGTCGGGCGACGACGACAGTGCGATGGGTGACGGCGGCAGGGCGATGGGCACCGCTGCTGTGGTGGATGGCAGCGAGGCAACGACCGATGGTCAATGGGCCTGGCAGCTGTGCGACGAGCAGCCGCAGTGGATGGCAACGAGGTGACGGCCGGCGGCGCTTCAAGCCTGTCTCTCCTGCGCCTCTGCTTGTAGGACTGAAGCCGATAGTGACTAGGGTTCGGTCGCCCCTATGGACACCTGGAGCCTGGAGTGATGCCGTGCTGTGCTGGGCCTTGGAGACATGGGCCATTTTTTGGGCTTTGCTATCCGAGTTATACACGGATACTTTACCGGATATTATCCGCATAATGCACCGGATAGTCCGTATCCGCCGGATAGTATCCTCCCAAACCCGATCTCGTATCCGCCATAAAATACTCGAATTCGAATCCGATATCCGCGTAAGCAACCGGATACCCAAATTGTTGACCTGAAAATGTCCCATATTAAAATGGTCAGGAGGGCGGGCGGGAAATACCCGACCCATTTTCACCCCTAGCGGAAAGGGAGCACGAAGACTTGCTTCATGCCGTGATTGCCGCATCCCAGGGGATTCAGGTATGATTTTCGTCGTGACAGGCTCTTGTCGGTCTTCCTTGTTTGGATGTCATGTTGCTCGACTCTGTTTCGCTCTGTTTTTGCTCTAAGCAGAAAATCATTGACCACTTGGAGCAAATGAACGAGGTCCAGACCCAACTCGCCCCCCAGCTCCAACAATTGGACCAGCTCTAGGCCTTATTGGCCAACTTGGAACGGCGTAGCCAGGAGAGGGAGTCTTGGCTGAAGGGGGCCGTTAATCAGCTCAGGGACGAAAATTGGGACCAAGCCAAGAAGATTGGAAGTAAGTCTCCCGAATACATCTTCCTGACCGGGACCTTAGTATATTTCTCCAGCTATGTTGTTTCCCGATTGCCCAGTTGTATCTTGACTGCAATGTTGAGTACTTGACTATTTTGATGTGTAGCCCTCGAAGCCGAGTTGAAGACCCCGAACAGAGGGGGAAGCGAAGCTGAAGGAAGCCGAGAGGGCCAAGGCCGAGCTTGAGAAAGACAAGGCCGACTTGGAAAAGGCCAAGGCCGGGCTTGAGAAAGAGAAGGCCAACTTGAAGAAGGTCAACGCCAATCTCGAAAAGGAGAAGGCTGAACTGGAGAAGGCCAAAGCCAAGTGGGAGGCCAACTATGAAAGTAAGTCTTCCCTCTGACAATGACCTTAACCAATCCATTAAGCGCTCTGTTTGCAATTTTGCCTAACAAGTTTACTTGTCGATGGACCCGGGTAGCCGCTAGAGCCAGTGCCCAAATCGAGTTCTAGGCTTTTGTAGAGGAGATAAAAGTCATCAAGGAGTCACGGGAGATCCTTGCCGAGTTTGTGAAAGGGCTCCTTGATGTAATGGACCCTCACTACATGGGAACCAGCTCCAACACGATCTCCTAGGTGCAGGCGCGCCTTAACGAAGCCCCGAGTATCCTGAAGAGGTACTCGGACGAGCGTGTTGTTGTTGGTGTGGCCCAAACCCTGGCGATGACCAAGTCAATCTACCCAAGGGCAGATATTGAAGCCATCAGAGAGGGGTTCACTGAGGAGACGACACCTGAGGAGGCGCTGGGGTTGATAACCCAGGCGAGGCCGATTGCAGAGGTGATCACCCAAGACCTGGGTATGTAAGAACAATCCATCATGCAGTCGGTGTATGTAAATTTTTGTAAGGACATGTGTAAATATATGTGCAATGCCACCAAGCTCTAAGTTCTGACTTAGTTATTATTAGCTTTGCCCGACTATATAGTCTACGCCGAGTTGGTCTATAGGAACTTAATAAAATTGTTCACCGCAGAAAGCCGTACTCGGGCAAACATCAAAGTTGTTGCAAAACTTTTTAACTTAAGCAAAACAGGCTCGCATATTATTGACAAAGCACATATAATACATGCAGCCCCCGACTCACTACTCGGTTGGAACAAGCGGCGTAGTGAGTCAGAGAAAAATTGTACACATGGGAAAGTACAAAACTCAGGTATAGAAAGGACGTAGCTGTTCTATATTCCATGAGTTGCTGACTAGGGCACTGTCTTGAGTCTTCAGTCGGTAGGCGCCTGGCCGAGTAACCTCAGCGATAATGAACGACCCTTCCCACAAGTGGACCTCCCCAGACTTGAAGCCCCTCCTCGCAGGTTCCCGAGAACATTCCACTGGGTATCCCCTGAGGGAGTTGTGGAAAGCTACGACCATGATGAGGAGGCAGCGGAGAGGGAGCACGAAGTTCTTCTTCGGGCCGCAATTGCCATGTCTCGGGGAGTCTAGGTATGACTTTCACCATATTGAGTTCTTGATAGTCTTCCCTGTATTGGTTCTCTGCCTCTTGACTCTGCTTTGCTCTATTTTTGCTCCGAGCAGAAGATAGTCAACTGCTCAGAGAAAGTGAACAAGGTCTTGACCCAGCTTGCCCCCCATCTCCAACAGTTGGGCCAGCTTCAGGCCGACAAGGCCGACCTAGAACGGTCTAGTCAGGAGAGGGAAACTTGGCTAAGGGGAGCAGTTGACCAGCTCAGGGATGAAAAGTGGGCTCTAGCCGAGAAGATCAGAAGTAAGTTTCCTGCATTTGTCTTCTCGAATAAATCCCGAGTATATTTCTCTAGCTTTGTTGTTTTCCCGACTGCCCAGTTGTGTCCCGACTGTAATCTCGAGTTCTTGACTATTCTGATGTACAACCCTCAAAACCGAGTTGAAGACCCAGACAGAGGAGAAGAAACAACAGGAACTTGAGCTGAAGAAGGTTGACAAGGTTAAAACTGAACTGGAGAAGGCCAAAGCCAAAGTAGAGGCCGACTATGAAAGTAAGCCTTCCTTCTAACAATAACCTTAACCAATCCTCTTGTTACTCCGACTGCAGTTTTGGCTTAACAAGTATACTTGCCAACAAATCTGAGCAGCTTCGAGAGCCAATGCCCAAACTCAATTCCAAGCCTTTGCTGCGGAGATTAAAGTCATCAACAAGTCACGGGAGATTCTTGCCAAATCCGTGAAAGGGCTCCTTGACATTATGGATCCTCATCACGTTGGGACCAGCTCCAATACAGTCTCCCAGGTGCAGGCGCGCCTTAGCTAAGCCCCGAGTATCTTGAAAAAGTACTTGGATGAGCGCATGACTGTCGGCGTAGCCCAGACCCTTGCCATGACCAAGCCGATCTACCCTTGGGTAGACCTTGAGGCCATCGGTGAGGGGTTTGCCGAAGAGACAACACCTAAGGAAGCATTGGAGTTGATCACCGAGGCGAGGCCGACTGCAGAGGCGATCGCAAAGGACCTAGGAATGTAAGAGCAAACCATTATGCAGTCGGTGTATGTAAAGCTTTTGTACTGACACGTGTAAATATATGTACAATGCCGCCGAGTTCTTGGTTTTACTTAGTTATCATTAGCTTTACCCAACTATAGTCTACGTCGAGTTGGTCGATAGGAACTTAATAAAATCGTTCACCTCAGAAAGCTATACTCAGGCAAACATAACATAGTCATTGTAAAACTTCATAACTCAGATAAAACAAGCTCGTATGTTGTTGACAAAGCACATATAATACATGCAGCCCCTGACTCACTACTCGGTTGGAACAAGCGACGTAGTGAGTTAGAGAAAAAACTTTATATATATGTATGTGAAAGAGTACAAAACTCAGGTATAGAAAGGACGTAGCTGTTCTATATTCCATGAGTTGCTGACTAGGGTACCGTCTTGAGTCTTCAGTCGGTAGGCGCCCGGCCGAGTAACCTCAGTGATAATGAACGACCCTTCCCACAAGGGGGATAGTTTATGCCTGTCTTTGGTGGTTTGTATTTTTCTCAAGACGAGATCCCCAACCAAAAAGGCGCAGCCATGGACATTCCGACTGTGATAACGACGCAAGCCTTGAAGATACCTTGCTGACTGGATGATTGCGATGTCCCTCGCTTCTTCCAACTGATCTAGCTCGACCAATCGGGTGTTGTTGGAGATGTCTTCTGAGTAAGCCCGAACACGCGGAGAGCTAAACTCTAACTCAGTTGGTAACACGGCCTCAACACTATAGACCAAGAAAAAAGGGGATTGCCCTGTTGCCTAACTAGCCGTGGTTCTAAGAGACCAGAGGGCGGATGGGAGTTCTTGCACCCACCGGCCCGCATATGGTTGTAGTTGGTCGAATATCCTTGTCTTGATGCCTTGTAAGACCATGCCATTGGCTCTCTCAACCTGTCCATTGCTCCGTGGGTGTGCCACAGATGCGTAATAGATCTTGATGCCGAAGTCGTCATAGAAATCTTGAAAGACGCCGCCCGTGAACTAAGTACCGTTGTCCATTATGATGCGGTTAGGAACTCCAAATTGTTATAGTATACTCATGATGAAGTCCTTTGCTTGTGCCACTGTTATGGTAGCAACGGGTTTTGCCTCAATCCACTTTGTGAATTTATCCATTGCGACGAACAAGTGTGTGAACCCTCCTGGCGCTTTCTTGAAAGGCCTGACCATGTCAAGCCCCCATACTGCAAAGGGCCAAGAGATTGGTATGGTTAGAAGTTCTTGGGCTGGGAGGTTTGTTTGTCTTGCATAGAATTGACAACCCTTGCATGTGTGAACAATGTCTTTAGCATCTGTTACTGCTATTGGCCAAAAAATCCCTACCTGTAAGCCTTTCTGACTAACGTCCTGGATGCGGCATGGTTGCCAGATATGCCCGAGTGGATCGATTGCAGAATCTGCATGCCCTCGTCAGGTGTGACACAGTGCATGAGGACTCTAGATGCACTTCTTCGGTACAGGTCTTCTCCGACTACTAGGAAACATTTGCTTCGATGTTTGATTCGTTCGGCTTCACTACGATCTTCTAAGAGTTCATCATCCAAGAGGGATTTGAGAACAGGAGTCTGCCAATCTTGAGATATGATCAGTACTTCATCTGTTCCCGGGGTAGGTTCAGCCCCCGACTATTCTGGCACTGGTTTCTTCTTGACTGGTGGTTCCAGTAGTTGCTCCATGAAAATCCTAGTCGGGATCACCTCTCTCTTGGATCCCATGTTGGCCAGTTCATCTGCCGCGTCATTGTATTGTCGTAGGACATGTGTTATCTCTAGCCCATTGAACTTGTTTTCCAGCTTTTTGACCTCCTGACAGTATGCTGCCATGGTGTCGTCGAGACATGTTCAGTCTTTCATGACTTGGTTGACCACGAGTTGGGAGTCTCCTCGCACAACCAGTCGACGGATGCCGAGTGATATAGCAATGCGGAGCCCGTGGATGAGTGCCTCGTACTCGGCGACGTTGTGGGAAGCCGAGAAGTGGATCTATAGAACTTACTTGAGTTTCTTGCCGGTAGGGGACATCAGTACGACACCTGCCCCGGCGCCGCCGATCCTTAGAGAACCGTCGAAGTACATTGTCTAGTACTCTAGCTTCGCTGTTGATGTAGGTATTTGAACTTCTGTCCACTCGGCCACAAAGTCGGCTAGAGCTTGTGATTTGATTGCTGTCCGTGGCTAAAAGGTGATGTCAAACGCCATCAACTTGAGCACCCATTTAGCGATTCAGCCGGTGGCCTCGCGGTTCTGCAGGACGTCCCCGAGTGGATACGATGTGACCACCGTTACTTGATGCGATTGGAAATAATGCACCAACTTCCGGACAGTGATGAGTAGGCCATATAGCAGCTTCTGGACCTGAGGATATCTCATCTTGGAGTCGGCTAGGACCTCGCTGACAACGTAGACTGGCCGTTGAATTTTCTATATATGACCCGGTTCGGATCGCTTGACCACTAGCACCGTGCTGACGACCTGATTGGTTGCCGCCAGATACAACATTAATGGTTCTTGGGGCATAGGCGAAGCCAACACCGGCGATGATGTGAGAAATTTCTTGAAGTCTTTGAAGGCTTGCATTGCATTGACTTTTTTTGGGTTGGCCTCGATGCCGTGATGTGATACGATGAAGCCGAGTAGCTTGCCGGATGGCACACCGAAGGCGCACTTTTCCGGGTTCAACTTCATCTTGAATCTTCGAAGATTTTGGAAGGTTTCCTCTAGGTTAGCGATGAGATCTTCTTTGGACTTGGTCTTGATCACCACATCGTCGATGTAGGCCTCCACGTTGCACCCGATCTGAGTGTGTAGACACCGCTGAATTGCTCGTTGATACGTTGCTCCAGCATTTTTCAAACCGAATGGCATAGTGATGTAGCAGTACACGCCAAACGGCGTGATGAAAGACGTTTTTAAGCAGTCCTCCTCCTTCAAGCTGATTTGGTGGTATCCTGAGTAACAGTCGAGAAAGCTAAGAAGTTCGCACCCTATGGTTGAATCCACCACCTGGTCTATTCTTGGTAGACCGAATGGATCCTTGGGGCACGCCTTGTTTAGATTGGTGTAGTCGACGCACATGCGCCATTTACCATTTTTCTTCCGGACCAGAACTGGGTTTGCCAGCCAGTCCGGGTGGTAGACCTCTTTGATGAACCCGGCTGCGAGGAGCTTGGTTATCTCCTCCCGAATAGCATTTTTTCGGTCCTGTGTGAAGCGCCGTAGCCGTTGCTTGACTGGCTTAGCGTCTGTCTTGACATTGAGGGCGTGCTCGATCACCTCCCTTGGCATGCCCGGCATGTTGGACGGTTTCCATGCGAATATATCTTTGTTGGCTTGAAGGAAGGTGACGAGCGTGTCTTCCTATTTGGGGTCGAGTCCGGTCCCGTCTAGAGCAGTCTTGGAGGGGTGGGAAGGGTCCAGGGGGATCTTCTTCGTGTCAGAGTCCACTGAAATTCCTGACTTCACTGTTTTTTTTGCCGGAACTTGGTCATCCTCGACTTCCGTTGTGATGGCTTGCCAAATGCTGTTGCATCCGACTGCCGCCTCTTGCGATTGAGCCAACTCACAGCTCTCCTTGTCACAGGTGAAGGCTTGCTTGACATCACTGCGGAAGGAGAGGACTTCGGCTGGCCCGGGCATCTTGAGCACCATGTAAGTACAGTGCGGTATCGGCAAGAATTTGGCGAGCGCCGGTAGTTCGAGTATCGTGTGGTACGCGGTCTCGAAGTCAGCGACCTCGAAGCAGATGTTTTCTGTGCGGAAGTCATCCCGCATGCTGAAGGTGACCGGCAATGTTATCTGTCCAGGGGGTGTTGAAGATAGGCCGGGAATTATCCCATGGAAGGGCACCATACTCGGCTGTAGATTTGAATGAGGAATCTTCATCTCATCTAGAGTCTTGGCGAACAGAATGTTGAGCGCACTGCCTCCATCTATGAGGACCTTCTTCAGCTTGATATTTTTGACGACTGGGTCCACGACGAGTGGGTAGCGTCCCGGGTGAGAAACCCGATATGGATGATCTGCGCGATTGAATGTGATGGACATCTCTGACCAGCACAAATACTAGGGGGTGTCTACCGTAGAGACCGAGTTGACGTCGTGTGCTGTTAGCTTCTGCTTTTGCTTGGACTCGTACGCAAACGGCCCTCCGAAGATATGGTTGAGCTCGGCCTGAGGATCTTGAAAGTCATTGGCCGGGCCTAAATCTGGCTTGTCTTTGTCCTTGTCGACGCCAGATGATGAAGCCTACACAGAAGCAAACTTCTTAAGCATGAAGCAGTCCTTGGCCGCGTGCTTGCCCTTGGGATGAAAGGGGCAAGGCCCGTTCATAACTTTTTGGTAGTCGTTGTTCCTTGGGGCCACGACCGAGTACGCTCCACGTTGGCCACCACGTTGTCCGACTTTTGCTTGTGGCTGCCGGATTTGTTCTGTGCTGCCTCGTCGTTAGCTTTTTGGTCCTTCTGCCGAGACTCCTTCTTGTCATCAAGGGCCTGGGCGACTGCTTCGGCCGAGTCAGCATACTTGTTTGCCAAGTCAAAGAGAGCCCTGACAGAGGTGGGGCGTTTCTGTGTGAATTTGGCGATGAACGGGGCATCCTTGACTCCCTTGCGGAAGGCAGCGATGACGACATCGTCCTTGATCATTGGGATCGAGTTGCACTTCTTGAAAAACCTTTTGATGAACTCGCGAAGAGACTCGTTCTTCCTCTGGTGCACCTGATAGAGATCATGCTTAGATGATGGTCTCTCGTAAGTCCCCTGGAAATTGGCGATGAAGCATTCCTGGAGTTCTCCCCAGGAGCCGATTGATTGCTTTGGGAGCCCTGTTAGCCATGTCCTCGCCGAGTCGGCCAGGGAGACCGGGAGGTAGTTAGCCATGGCCTTGTGATCGCCTCCGGCTGCTCGAACTGCTAGAGTGTAGACTGTAAGCCAGGACTCGGGATTGGACATGCCGTCGTATTTTTCGATTCCTGTAGGCTTGAAACCCGATGGCCAGTCGACCTGTTGTAGCTCCTTGGTGAAGGCTGGTACACCTTCATCTGCGTGAGGGCTCCGGCTCCGATTACGGCATTGGAATCGCTCGTGGTGGAGGCCGAAGCGCTCGTTCTCGTTCTCTAGTGGGCGGCGCTCGCCGTCTTCGCATTCGCGGCACTGAGCGTTGATGTCTTGGCGGAGATCGCGTTGCAAACGGCTTCGGAGATCTTGAGTGTCGTAGCGGTCATACTGGGGACGCCGCCGATTATTGTTGTTAGGGTTGCCGAGAGACATTTGGCGTGAATCTACATGTGGCTGACTGGAGCCAGCTGCCCGGTGTCGCGCTGCTGCGGACGAGACCACCGTTGGAGAACCCGACCGGTTGGTCGGTATGAGGGTGTCACCCGACTGTTGGTGCTGCTGACATGCAGCAGCGGTAATCATGGCTTTGATCCTTGCGATAGTCAAGGGGGCCTGGTGATCAGGCCCAAACTAGAGTGTATTTAGTAGGGTTGCAGCGGCCACAAAGTTCTGTTGAGGCGTGACGAAGACGTCGTGGTCACTGACTTGAGTTTGGAGGATTTGTTGCTGAGCGGTTCGCCCAGCCCTGCGTAGCTCGTCGTTGCGAGCGTCACGCTTGGCCTCCTGTTGTTATCGTAGTCGGCAGGCCTCCTTCTCTTGTTCCTCAGCTAGTCGGCGTGCCTCTTGGGTGGCAGGAGAGCCCTTGGACGCCATGAAGACCTCGCGAGGCAGGAAAAAGCTTGCCAAACTGCCGTTCGAACTACTGTTCAGACTAGTGTCTGACTTGGAGTCGGAATTGGAGTAGTTGATCAGTGTAATTATGACTCCGACCTCCCTAGATCCAATCTCGAATGGCTCTGGGCCATGTCTGAATTGAACCGTAGGGGATCGGGTTTGCCGCGTTAGATGTAGATTGTAGATATCCACGGCGTTGCCGAGTCTGCACGGGAGATTGACAATCTCTCCCCTTCCTAGCTCGATCCCGGCCGGCTCAAGGCCAAGTCCGAGTCAAACACCGAAGGAGAGAGTTTTCCTGAGACCTGGACAAGTGGAAGATTGCTGCAGCAAGTCAATGTGGGTTGTCGTAGCGTCGTGTGGGCCGACCGGTGCAAAGTCAGCTGATTCCTCGGCAGATCGGATCGAGTCCAAGCCGGCCAGGATGAGGTTGTCAAACTTGTCGGCGACGAAGTCGAGGCTTCCGAACATGATCATGTCTCCAGGGGAGAATTTGGTGCTGTCAACTCCAGTTGTCGAATCCATCGATCTTGTTGAGGTTGATCTCGCCGAAGCCCCTACCTAGCGCGCCAACTGTTGATGTTTTACACTGGCAATATGAATATAGGGCTACTCGTCGGATCGAAACTCGGTGGATTGCAAAGGAACACAAAGAGTTTATACTGGTTTAGGCCCTCAATGTGAGGTAATACGCTACGTCCAGTTGTTGTGTATTTCCTGTGAGGATGTTTGGTGGTGATTCTGATGAACCTGATGATTCTCTACCCTCAAGGGGCGCCCTACGTCCCCTTATATACTGGGGGACAGGGTTACAAAGTAGGAGTCCCAGTCGGACTACCACCAAGGGATCTCCTTCTAGAGATATAACATCCTCGACTAGGACTATATTTTCCTTGTCATACAAGGCTAAGTCTGCCGAGTTCTATCATATTTCTAATTACAAGGCTAGGCCCATCCTCTGTCCAAGTGGCCCATATTCCTGTCATGAGGTACCCGGGGCCCATGGCCTTCATAAATCTCGTGTGTCCTTTCGAATCCATCAAGTTTAGGTCCAATGAATAGCCACATATAATTGTTGCCGATACAAAACATCGACAAAATGAAATCATAATAACATGGTCGAGTGCTTTCCCCCTAAAATTTGGACAATGTGTCACATAGAATATATATACTAGAACAGATAATATATTTGATGAATATAATACCTAGAATAAAATTTAGGAAGAAGAGGAGCCCTATTTCACCAAATTTCCTAGTCTGCTATTCATTGGCAGTTTTGCAATTAAGACCTCCTTTCCCTTGCATCTTTTGCAATCGGGTTCTACCCCAATTTTTGGCTGGCAGCCGAGGCCGCCGCCGGGCCGCCGAGACCACTGCTTGCCTCTGCGCCGCAACCAACCGCCTTGTCTGCTCATCACCGCTGCTGCCTGTGCGTCGTAGCCCAAATCAGTCCGGCAATAGGCACAATCCCATGCCCATGCCCTGCGCCACTGTGAGTTGCACGTGCCCAGGATTTTTGGCTCACATTCACTGTGCCAAAGCCGCATGACCGCTGTCTTGCGTCAGCTCGATTTTGCTGAGGATACGCCATTACTCCATATCCTGCCGCCGCGGGATCCCTGGTGGCTCTGTGAGTTCAAATGAATTCAAAATGAACTTGAATCTAAATTCAAAATCTAAATTCAAATGAACTTGAATCTAAATTCAAAATCTAAATTCAAATGAACTTGAATCTAAATTCAAAATCTAACTGTTGGTACCAATTTTGTATTTTATGATATTTTCTAGATTTTTGTGATTTATTTGAATTCCATTCTGAATTCAAATTAAATCCCTCGCTCATAAATTTAGAGACCGAGGGAGCTACTGAGTTGATCGAGGACCAAGAACTGCAAGACTCCGAGCAAGGCAAATCATCGCTACCTTGAACATGTTGAACCTATTGCAAAATTATTTTGATTGCGAATAAAATTGCATGCAATGTTGAATTACCTAATTGTGCTTATGCCATTCCTTGATATTGAATTCCCTTTATACCTTGTTGCCTTAAAATTATGATATATCCCTAGTCAAATTATGACAATGCTTAGCTATGCTATTAGTTACACTACTCTCATGATTATTGAAATGCAATCTTTGCTTTGGGTAATTACCTTAGGGAAGGTAATTACATTTCAGCATGTGGAGACATGAGCACCACAATGCCATGACTTGGATGAAATGTCTTGTGAAAATAAAAGTAAAATTAAATAACGTTTTCGACTGGGGTGATTGCATGAATTGGGTGGTTTCTAGGAAATGTTGGACCGCCCTAGTCAATTAAGGACCGAGCCCTGAAGCTATGCATGAAACGAACCGAGTACGACCGTACTTCTCACATGGGGATAGACCTAGCAAAGTAAATAACCAAGTAGAGGTGGTACCCAAGACGTGGTGGTTTCACTTAGGTGTGTGATAGGTGGGAAACCTACTTGGTGGATAACCATCGATGGGTAACTCAAATTAAACTTGACTTAATTACAACTTAACGAATGTGTGTTTTTCCCTCTCGGGAACGCCAGTACTCCTCTCACTACTAGAAACCATGTACACCTAGAGTGCATGAGGGCTAAAGTTTATGGAGCGGGTACAGCCAAAGTAAGGTTATTGAAATGCTTTGCCGTGGCACGTCTCATTCCTTGGGACTAGGCTCATTCGTTGGGTAAGCCATGGGGTGCGGGTAAAGCGTACATCCGCTATAGTGTGAATAACCCAAACTATTCGAGTAGCCGTGCTCGCCATTAATTGAGCATCGGGATATATTATACACTTGGCTAGACTCTAATATTTAATTGATGATGGGGGATATTGCATATGGTTTTAGACAGGGAAAGTCAATTCCCGAAAGACGGGAATGGGTGAACCCTAGAAAATCATGACGACTCAGTGGTGGGAAGCCATTCTATATAACCTGGATGGTGGACAGAACCGCTGCTGATATTAATACGACCATGGATTAAAACTTGTGAGTCAGTGCTAGGTCCTAGGCTTGTGAAAGTGTTTTCAAAAAGTGTCGCGTCCTGATTTTTCACTTTCTATTCTTTTGCCTATTTGCGAAAATTCACTCCTGGTTTATTTACCTAAGATAGCTTAATGAAAATTTTGCCAATTAAAAGTATTTAATATGACTAAGTTAATTAATTACGCCTTGGATTTGTTCGATTCTTAATTGGAGTTTATTTGCATTTTAAGAGTGGAGCTCTTTTCCTAATTTAATTTCTCCTCAGATCCAAAACACTCCAATTCATATCCTTTTCAATTCCAAATCTCTCCAAATATTCAATTCCATTTCCTAATTCTCCAAATACTCCCAACAATTCCAAATATTCCAAATTCTGCAATTTTTTCAGAGAAATCCCTGTCTTTTCCTTCTTTCTTTCCCTTCCTTCCTATTTCTTTTCTCTTTTTCACTCAACACCTTGCCCTTCTTTCTTTTTCCCTGTTTCACCCTTCTTCTACCTCCAGCCAGGGAGGCCGAAGCCTCCTCCTCTTGTGGCCAACCCAAGCCGCCACCGGCCCGCGCCCTGCCATGGCCCGACCAGCCCCGAGCCAATGCCCCAGTGCCGCCATGCCACCCTAGCTGCGCCGCCCTAGCCACGCACCGCCTCGTTCTCTCTCTCTCTCTCTCTCTCTCTCTCTTTATATATATATATATACAGCAGCTCCGTCATCCTCTCCTCTTCCCAAAGTCGCCGCCACCGCCATCTCCCTCTGCTCCACCTCTTGCCAACGTCACGCTGCCCTCACCGCCCTAGCCGCCGCCGCCATCGGTGAGTAGCCGCCACCGCGCCATCCTTTCTCCAGCACCCCTTCCTCACTCTCCCTCACCTGCGTCCTGCCCCGACCCCCGAACCCACCGCCGCCCTTTGTTCCACCGGCCGACGCTTGCCGCTAGGCTCGCCTCCTCCCCCTTGTCCCCACGCCACCGCCGCCCGGTCCACCACCTCTCACCAACGTCGATGGCGAGCCACGCCATCCCTGTGCCGCCACTGGGCGGGGCCTTGCTCTCGTGTCGACCAACATGCGGGACCCCCTGTGTAGCTAGCCACATTGATCTCCACCGTCCGATCTAATGGATTCATCTCGGGCCATTGGATCCACATAATGCAAGTAGGCGCCATGCCCTAGATCCCACCACCTCATCGTCCCTGTCTGCGCCACATCATCTTTCTTTTCTACGTGTCGCCACGTGGCAAGCCACGTCAGACAGTCCACCATACAACAAATCCGCCACACTTCCTATGACTGACCAGTGGGCCCCACTAGTATTTCCTTCACAAAAATAATTCCTTACCCGAAATAAAAATCCAGAGAATATCCCTGGAATATTTCCTTTTCTTTTTATCCTCGGATCTCCCCTGATTCCGATATTCTAGAGTCTATAACTCTTCCATCAGGAATCCGATTCGACCCATTCTTCTTCCTAAATTCTTCTAAAATTGAGCTCTACCTCCTGGTTCAGTTGATTTTTTTAATTGATGTTATTTTAGGCTATTTTCTTCTTTGTTTATTTATTTCTTGTTTGCTATCATATAGATGCGGGAGTCGAGGAGCAGTTCACCATAGAAGACACAGTGTAGGGACAATATTTGGAGTAAGGCTGTGGGCACCCGATTATTCTGCACTATAAGGGGTAATTGGTACGACAACACGAAATATCTAGTTGGATGGGATCTCAACAGAAAGCCAAATAAAACTGTAACCATCCAACGTCATCGTAGCCTTGTCATACAAATCACCAAATATAATGCAAAACAACCGAACACCAGGCTAAGAACACAAGAGATATTTGGAAGAATAGTTACACCAGTCCACACGGCGAGATATGCCCGTCAAACCACACGAAGGTGGCGATCAAACACGATACATATCTCTGAGGACATGGTCTACGGTTGAACTACTCTCCATGTATCTCAACTGTTCTAAGCCTATACTCATGCAGACTAGCCCTAGGAAAATTGCTAGTCCACACTTTCATCTCTAGCAATGGTATACAAACATAGGGTATACAATTATAAGTGAAATAAACTTAGATACAACTAAGATTACATAGGCCAAAAGGCCAAATAATATGATTCAGCGGAAGCTTGTCTACCCATACCACAGGCAATCCGACTAGGGGTACACCCCTTAAAGAATCAATCCTGAAGAAGCAACGGAATCCCGTAGCACTCAACCTACAACCAGGTAATCAACAGAAGTACAAGCAAGAGTCAGTACATTACCAAAATAATGTACTGGCAATGTCAATCCTACCATACATGCAAGTTCTAAATCAAGGAAAAGCTAATTTTAGTTCACAATCATTTTGCAACGGTAATTTAGAAAGCATTTAAACAAGTATAATAAGTAGTGAAGTGATCAACATAATATCAACATAATAATTTTCCTGCTTGTGCCCTCCTCGGCAACAAGTCATCGTAAATATTATCATAAGCATAATAATTCTCAAAAGTCACCAATCCTCATCCCAGTTTTATAAACACATTTAAAAACATAAATCTATACTCAATGAAAACAACCATGCCGCTCATGACCGTGAGCACGGCTAACCGATTAGTTTTGACTCTGCAGAGTTTGTACATCATTACCCACATGATGTGATAGAAGCCCAACGGCTACACTCTAGTTTGTCCGGTACCCGTCGGTACCACCACACTCTTCACGTTGAATGCGGTCTAGAGGTCACAACACAGCTTTTACATTACCTAACATTTAGCCTTGCACCAGCACGAGGTGTGTTACTCCACATCAGGGCGCTACCCCGATGCCGTGGGTGGTGGGCCCACGCCTTAAACCCAGCGCCGTGGCAGCAACCGTCCTAGCTCCCCACGAGGCACACAACGTTGTATTGGACAAACTTAGACGCCTATGCCATGAGGTGATCACAGTCCCTCATGGTTCACATAGGTAGTTCCTATGAACAGCCCTACAGTACATTCGTAGGCACTGCCCCTACTACTCAGCCTACCAAAATGCAAGGCTAAACATTAAGTAACTTAATCCACTATGGCCATCCCATACTAGCACATGTGGTTGTACTGTTTAACATGAGAATATGACACTGAGTTCGGTCCTTAATTGACTCAGGCAAACACTCCCCCTATCGGTGTGCAACTACTCCATATGCACACCACTTGCCGCCCAAGTCTAAATTCAGGTTTTTCATCATTTTAGTTCACAAATAACCAGAGGCTTCACCTCTGTCCAGAAGTTATAAAATTCCCATTTTCAAAGGTATATAATGATCACTGTAATATTTAGCACGTTACTAAGCATGGCTAAGCATAAACAAGTGTATTGACTTAATATAGATCCCATGAGTACAAACCAAGTACTTTAATCAAGCCTAAGGTTACAAACAGCAAGGAATACAATGTTCTAAGGTGGATCATGCAACTAATAGGTTATAGCTACCATTTACCACAATTCAAATACTATTATTCACAAATACGCATGTAATTTTACAAACAACACATTTCATTCCCCAAAACATCGGATTCAAATTGTTCAAGGAAGAGGGGAGAAAACTTGCCTTACTCTTGAGTACCCGGATACCAACTATTTCACTTCTCCACCGATATCGAATTCGTTCTCTAAAAGGAAAATAACGTGCGATCGTATAAATAGCAAATAATGCGAAAAATTCAAAATGCTCTAATATGCATGAGATTTATACCTTAGGTTGCTACTGGTCTAAAGTGAATTTAGGTGAAAGAATTTCTATTTTATCACGTTCTGTTTGAGAGTTATGAATTTTACGAGTTCTATACGAAAATACGTCCCAATACGATATGAGGTCATAATTGAAGTTATTTTAATATGTGTGAAACTTACACAGTGGTTTGGTACTGGTCTTAGGTGAATTTTTATGGAGAGATTTCTATTTTGCCAACTTCTATTTAGGAGATATGAGTTTATCAATTTCTAGACATGTATATGTATTTGTACATGTATTTTAGTATACCTGTGTTTTAGGGCTAGGTTTTTATAAGAATATAAATCTACATATTTTGATAAAAATGCCTTGTGAATCTATTGCCCTTTGGGTATATTTTATTTAGAGTAAGAATGGAGTTTATATGATTTTTAGAAATCATTTTACCTCTTTATACTCTATACAAAACATTTATCCTTTGCATAAATCCTAAAGGTGGTTCTCATACTAATTTAGCAAGTCTTCAGCTTTTAGACATAAGGAGTAAAATATTCCGAAGCTAACAAAATTGGTTTCATATTATTTGGAGCTTATATGAATTTCTTACATATTTTAGAAGTTAATACATATTCTATATACTAATTTATATATTTACCTATTATAAGTTTCTTATGAGTGTCTTTTATGTAAATGAATTTTAGTTTTAGTTTGCTTCAGAAAAGACCCATATTTTATGAATTTACTAAACCTTGATTTAAGGTAAAGATGAAATAACTAAATTTGCATATGAGTTATGTATTGTATTCTTTATATTATTTTTGAGAAATTTTAGGTACTGGTTCTTCCAGTTTTCCAAGCAACAGAAATAAAGTTCATAATTTTGTGATTCCAACAAATTTTAGTTCACCCAATTTGGAGTTAAAATGAATTTACTATGGATTTTACAATTTATTCTATTTTTCAGTTGAACAGAAAAGGCTTTTAAGTATTTTATTTGTTCTTCCCTGATTTCATAAAGGATGGGGCCCGTGCGTCGGTGAGACAGAATAGGGCAGGCGCGCGCAGCAATGGATCGGACGGTCCAGCCAGGCGAAACAGAGGGGGCGTAGCCGACGAGCTTCTCCACGGCGACGGCGGCGAACGGCGGCCCGGCTTGGGCTGCGGCCAACAGATAAAATGTGGAGGGGACTATGGCGATCCTATTGGTGGTCATTTCGTCACCGGTGGTGGCCGGTGTTGACAGTGACGACGGCGTAGGCGGCGGAGTGGCTCGGGGTGCTGAGGCAAAACGAGCTACGACTCGTTTCTTTCCAAATCCATGCATGCATGAGTTACTACTTGGTATAAGGATGCTCACCATGCGATGGCCCGAGGCGGAGGAGGGCTGGACGGCGGCAGCCATGGAAAGGAAGTCCGGCGGTGGCAGAAATACTCCGGGTTGGCGGTGCCGTCTCGATCTGCAAGAGGAATCGTCAAACCGAGGCGCACACGGAGTTAGCAGGATCCTCGAGATGGTAAGGGAGCGAGGAGTTGAGCTAGGACTCACCGGAAAGAACGTATTTCACGGCGGCGGCTCGGAATGGTTCTAAATCGGAGCCGAGGAAGAAGACTCCCGATCTCCGAATTCCGGGCACCATTGATGGGGGTTCTTGAAGGGTTCAAGAGAGGAGGTCGAGGCGACGACGATGGCGTGCGGGCTTGGCCTGTGGTGCACCATGGTGGCTGGAACGGCTTCGGTAAGCCTGCGGCGGCAGTCTGGACCCGAGAGCGTGCACGGCGGTGACTCCGGCCGGCAAATCCTAGGGTAAAATGTACGAAAATGGATCTATTAGAAGACTGGGATGATGTTCTCGTGATCAAGAACGGGCAAGGCTCACCGGGGTTGAGATGGTTTGGATCGAACGACTGCTGGCGTCGGGGAAGATGAAGCTGTGGCCGGCTTTTCCGAGGTGGAAGTCTTTGGTTTCTCTGGAGAACACGATGTGGTCGAGGAGGAGATGTCCATGGCGGATTTTCACTGCAAATGGGGAAGCTTGACGTGGAGCAGGTCGGCCGTGGTGGCTCTGGGCAGTGTCGACGCGTGGAGGCTACCGTGGCAGCGTTCCAGGGCGTGGAGAGCGAGCTAGAGCGGTGCTGAAGCTGGCAGGTGGGTCCAGGGTAGCTGTGGGTCCCACTTGGCAGTGAAAGATGAGAGAAGAGCTCTCTAGGTGCTGAGTGTTGAAGGTTGTGCCAACAGCTGTTTTGCACTGGAGATTTCACCGAGGTGCAGAAGATTTCTGGGGTTGGAAAAATTCACATGTGTAGGTGGATATCTGTTCTATTGATCTGCCAAAATTCAAAGTTAGAGGTCTTATATTTTTAATGTAGCAAAATTATGAAATAGGCTTAGTGACACAGTTTCTGCTGTGCACTAGTCTGAGTCACTGAGCTTTGTCCTATTATTTCATGTTCAAGTTTTGTGAATATTGTACTGGAATTTTTACTGTAATTATTTTACAATCTAATCCAGGTTCTGGTAAGATTTGGTGAGAATTTGATTGATGGATTAATTCTGGAAAAAGTGTCAAGTAGGATGTCTGCAGGTGCAAGTTTTTCTGTATTGCTGAATTAAGAGTATTTATTTGAGACACTTATTGAATTGATAAAATTTGGTAAAAATTACTGGAGATAGAGAAGAATGTGCTTAACCTACTGACAAAATTTTATTGCTAGAAGTGGTCTGGTTTATTTTTTGTGAATTTGCAAGTTAGGGTTGTTGATCCAGTTTTTCTGCAGTTTCAATTATTTCTCCAGTGCCTTGATCTTATCATTTTATGTGTTTTATTTGGGATATAAATTAAACCAAAATTCCTAGTGGTAGGGTTCATGTTGGCACACACTTTGGCAAAAGGGCTCTGTCTAATTATTCTTTATTTTCATTTGGTAGATTTTAGAAGTATACCTATTCATTTTTAGCTAGCTTCCTAGTTTTGCCGATTTGAGGGATTTCATTGAAGTATTTATTGAAGTGATAAAATCATGTAAAATTTACAGTAGATTAATTATGTGGGATAGTATTTACAGGAATTTTTCTATGATTTTATGTTAGACCTATTCTCCTTAGAAATTATTTAGGCTATACAAATGTATATGCATCCTATTATGGAAATGCACTTTAAGATCCAAAAACAATCCAAATAAAGAGTATGCACACGAAATGGTAATTGCTTTATTTATCTCCATGTTTTTATGTCAAACTTTTATCTATACATATTTAGTCATATGTAATATTCTGTTTATTGTGAGTTAACTCCTAAAATCTTTATGCACTCCTAAGGTATTCTAACTTGGTCGAAACCTCTTATCGTTGCTCCCTAGTTTGGAAATTACAGGATTTTGTTTTCGAGGTCTTTTTGTTAATTTGTTTTGGTTAGAATTTCGAAAGTCGAAATTCTGGTATGTTACAAAGGCAAGTGCACTTCTTGAACATATTGGACCTAGTTTATAAAATGTTTTGTTTTGAATACATGCATGATTTTATTTATAACTTATCGAATCGGGTAGCAGTAACCTAATTGCTATTTATTTCCTCCCTTGATTATTTGAGTACCAGTTATACCTTGTCACCCTAGTCTTTGTGAGTTGAACTTAGGGATCAACTCAAGGTAGAGTAGAATTGCTTAGCCCCACTCAAGGTTGCTTACAAGCAGAATATAATCCTAATTAATGATACACTTGTCAATGTTTTCATATAAACTGTGTGGTTGTGTGCTATTTGTCTAGTAGCATGTGTTGCACCATGTAGTAAACACCGGGCGGATCAAATGTTTTGAACTGGGGTGATGGATGGTTCTGTGTGAACCTAGTTAGGGGGTAATGTATCTGTGTGATCTTTATCGGGTACGGTCTCTGTGTGAGCCTACTCCTAAGCTATGTGCTACTCTATGCACTCTTAAGCTGCTATGTTATGCTGTGTGCTACTTTAGATTTTGGCAAGTCACCCTGGTCAACCAAGGACCTTACTTCATAAGCCATTGATCTGAGCCTGACGTACAACCACATGTCCTAATGGGAAGGACCTGACCCAGTAAGAGTTTGAGTCTTGGCATTGCCAACCTAGGTGGCTAGATGATAGGTTTTACGGTTAGCCATGGGTACTTTCTTGTTTGTGTGAGGGAAAGGTGTCTCATGGGGGAAGGCAGTGTTGAGGCGAAGTTTCTAAAAAGCCTTGTTACAGATTCCTTGGCCGCACACAACGTGAAGTGTGACATTTGCGCATGGCCGTTAAGAGGATGATGGATCCTGTGGGTAAAGCTGTACAACCTCTGCGGTGTGTTAAACTAATCTATTCGAATAGCCACGTCCGCAGTCAAGGACATGCTCGGTGATTTCATATGAGGGTTAGTTTGCAAAAACATGGTATGGGAATGAGCTATGTGCAGGTTAAAGAATATAGTTGTGTGGTCCTATGTGGACAAGTCCATCGTGGAAGGTTGGTTGGTAATACCCGTTATTTATAAATGTTGTTTTCAATATATGTTTATAAATTGTTTATAACTACAAATGCCGTGTTGTGCAAAATAGTGATAGCCTTTCTTTGTCAGCTGTGCATACGCATATTTCCCTATGCTCTTGTTGAGTGTTCCATGTACTCACCTTACAATTTGCCCCAATTCCGGAAGAGAGGTTTCCGCTATTTCTGGGGGAGTTTGCTGTTGAAGACGAGGAGTAGGTCACATGCCCCAGTTGACTGCCTGTGGCAAGTTAAATGGAGCTTCTACGCACTTATTTTATTTCCGCTGCTACTTTCTTTCTTAGTGTCCTTTGTGGCAGAATAAATGTAAACAATAGCCATAAGGCTTAGTTGTTTTCTTCGTGATGCTAGCTGTGATATTATCTTTGTGGTTGTGTGTGCTAGCTTGATCCTAGGCTAGTACGTATACACAGAGGGTCCTGCTTTGGGGTCCCACAGAGTTGGTATTAGAGCTGCGTCAGCTGTAGGTCGTAGACTTAGTTAGCATGGTCACATTTCAAAATCATTTTAAGGAATCACAAAACAATATAATTTGTTCTTTGTTTCCTTACTATTTCTTGACCCCCTCCCTTTTCCAGAATCTTCCCCTATCTACTTTAAGTTCTACCGCCAGCCATGGAGGATGATCTACACCAGTGTTTCATTGGGTCTCGAAGAAGCTTCATCGTGAACTAGGGTTTAGCTTTGGTGGTGGCTCCTGTTTTTTTGAGTCGGTTTGCCTGTAGTTAGTAGTTCACGTTAGCAAGTCGTTAAGATTATGTGTTAGAGACGTTGCATGTTTTTAGTTTTGGTTTTTCTGGTTTGTAGTACGGTTTGTTTGTAGCCCTCTAGCTTCTAAACAGTCGTACGTTTGCTTTTGGTCAGGATGCGCTGTAATACCCCATTAGTTGCCCATCTTCTTAGAGCTACTCTTTTCATCATAGCACTTCTCTAACCGGCTACATGTTGAACAGATGGTGAACACCAGGACTAGGGTTCACGGTGGAAATAATCAGAACAATGATGCTCAACCCGATAGTCAACAACAGCCCCAAGCACCTCAAGTGAACCCGCAGAATTTTCAAGCCTTCATGTAGGCTCAGACTGAGCTCATGAGAATGATGATGCAACAACTCTAGAACCAACAACAGCAGCTATCGCAGCAACAACTGCAGGGCCCAGTTCATGCTCCCCCTCCACAGAGCAAGATGTTTGAATTTCAGCGCACCAAGCCACCGATCTTCAAGGGATTGGGTACTCCACTTGATGCAAAAGACTGGATGCGTACAATGGAATGCAAACTGGAGATTACATAGTGCACGGATGGAGAGACAGTTCGTTTCACCATCCAGCAGTTGGAAGGGGCTGCTTTAGACTAGTATGAGAATCTCAGGGGAGGTTTGGATGATCCTGAAGCCCTGACTTTTGAGGAATTCTGCACTGCTTTTCGGGACTATTATGTTCCTGGGGGCATCAAGGAGCTGAAGAAGGAAGAGTTCCGTACTCTTCAAGAGGACAACAAGACGGTCCAAGAGTATATGACCCAGTTCACTACTCTGGCCCGCTATGCGCCAGAAGATGTTGCTAGAGATGCAGATCATCAGAGGCACTTCCTAAAAGGTCTCATTCTGGGCTCAAGGTTGGACTGGTTGCCCACGATTTTAGCAGTTTTCAAAGCCTGGTGAACAAGACTCTCTTTCTAGAAGAAGAGCGCAGGAAGGTTGGGGAGGATCGCAAGAGCAGGATGAACCAGAACACTGGTGGCCCATGCCAGCGACAGTGCGGGATGTTTCCGCAGAACAGTCGTCAGATAGCTGTCCCACACTCCCAGACTATTCCACAGATACCACCTCCAAACACTCAAGCACCTCGCCCATCCACTCCAGCTCAGCCAATGCAGGGTGCCGGAAGTCAAGCAACTACACGTCTCTGCTAAAACTGCAAGGGCCTAGGCCATTTCGCCAACAACTATTCCCATCCCAAGAACATTACTCCGGTGACGTTCAATTTAGGAAACACCCTAGCCAAGACGCCAGCACCAGAAGCCGGCCAGCAAGCTACACCGGCAACACCGTAGACCATGGTCAGAGGATGTGTGAACCATGTCACCGCGGAGGAAGCTCAGACCTCTACGGATGTTGTCGTGGGTAAGTTCCTAGTTAACTCTATACCTGCAACCATTTTATTGGATTCTGGAGCTTCGCATTCATTTGTTTCTCAGTCTTTTGCTTCTCAACATCAGTTTCCCACCATACCTCTTAAGTGTTCTCTGCTTATCCAAACCCCGGGGTCAGAAATGAGAACCTAGACCGGTTGTCCAAGAGTGAAGATTGAGATAGAGGGTGAAGAGTTCTTCACCAATCTGGTTATGCTAGATACACCCCCAGCTAGATGTCATCCTAGGGATGGATTGGTTGCATACCCACAAGGCAGTGTTAGATTGTGGAAGTCGATCTATCACCTTAGAAAACTCCAAAGGAGAGAAAGTGAATTTCAAAGTTGTAGCTAATCGCCCTTGGAAAGGAGCCCTAGTGCACCACATGGAGATTTCTGGGCTACAGAATGTACCTATTGTTAGAGAATATCCAGATGTTTTCCCTGAAGAACTGCCAGGCATGCCACCGCATAGGGATATTGAGTTCGTCATTGATCTAGTTCCGAGGACATCACCAATATCCAAGAGGCCATACCGTATGGCAGCTAATGAGTTAGCTGAAATGAAGACGCAGATACAAGAATTGCAACAGAAGGGTTTTGTGAGGCCCAGCTCATCGCCATGGGGAGCCCCAGTTATTTTCGTTGAGAAGAAAGATGGGACAAAGAGAATGTCTGTTGATTATCGTTGCTTCAATTATGTGACCATCATGAACAAGTATCCATTGCCACGGATTGATGATCTTTTTGACCAGATGAAAGGAGCAGGAGTATTCTCCAAGATTGCCCTCAGATCTGGTTATCATCAGCTTAGGATCAGACTTGAGGATATCCCTAAGACTGTGTTTTCCACCAGATATGGACTCTATGTGTATATAGTTATGTCTTTTGGTTTGACCAATACCCCCTGCCTATTTCATGAACATGATGAACAAGGTATTCATGGAATACTTGGATGAATTTGTTGTCATTTTCATTGATGACATTCTCGTCTACTCCAAGGATGAGAAGGAGCACGAACAGCATTTGAGACTTGTTTTGGAAAAATTAAGGGAGCATCAGTTGTATGCCAAGTTCAGCAAATGTGAGTTCTGGATGAAAGAAGTTGAGTTCCTTGGGCATGTTGTGACCACCGCTGGAGTTGCGGTTGATCTGAAGAAAGTGAGTACAGTTATCAACTGGCGGCCGCCCAAGACCGTGACACAGGTTCGCAGTTTCCTTGGTATGGCAGGATACTATAGAACGTTCATAGAAAGTTTCTCCAAAATCTCTCGTCCACTGACGCAGTTGCTAAAGAAAGAGAAGAAGTTTGTGTGGACACTAGAGTGCCAGCGTAGTTTTGAAGCCTTAAAGAAGAGTCTGACATCCGCACCGGTGTTGGTTTTGCCCGATATCCACAAGGGGTTTGATATCTACTGTGATGCATCCCGTACAGGACTTGGTTTGGAGCTTGCCGTAGTAGTACACGCACAGATGATATGGAGGCATTACCTGATAGGCAACCGATGTGAGGTGTATACAGACCACAAGAGTCTAAAGTATATTTTCACTCGGCATGACCTGAATCTGAGATAGAGAAGATGGTTAGAACTGATCAAGGATTACGATGTGGGAATCCACTACCACCTGAGCAAGGCAAATGTTGTTGCCGATGCCTTGAGCAGAAAGGTCTATTGCAGTAGCATGGAGATTCAAGAGAGCCAATCATCAATCTACCAAGAGTTTGAAAGGTTGAGTCTAGAGATAGTGCCAGAAGAGTATGTGGCTGATCTAAAGGTCAGGCCCACTTTGGAAGACCAAATCAAGGAAGCTCAGAAGGATGATGCAAATGTTAAGGAGATTAAACTCAACCTGAAGAAAGGAAAGGCCTTAGGATTTACTGAGGACGAGAATGGTGTTATATGGCTATAGGAGAAGCTAGTTGTGCCAGATCAGTCAGAACTCAAGAAGCTTATCTTATCAGAGGCATATGAGTCCCGTTATTCCTTTCATCCAGGTAGTACCAAGATGTATCAAGATCTCAAGAGCAAATTGTGATGGCCCAGCATTTTGTGATGTTTGCCAGTGAGTCAAGGCGGAGCACCAACGACCTACTGGACATTTGCAACCATTAAAGGTACCAGAATGGAAGTGGGATGAGATTGGTATGGATTTCATCAAGGGCTTGCCCAAGACCCAGTCCGGCTATGATTCCATTTGGGTTGTGGTAGATTGTCTCACCGAAGTTGCTCATTTTATTCCAGTCAAGGTAACCTACTCAGGTGACAAGTTGGTAGAACTATATGTGAGTCGGATAGTGTGCTTGCATGGAGTGCCAAGGAAGATAGTCTTGGATCGAGGGACTCAGTTTACCTCTCTTTTTGGCATGCTTTGCATGAGGCAATGGGCACTCGCCTCAATTTCAGCACCGGGTATCACCCACAGATTGATGGGCAGATAGAAAGAGTTAACCAGGTTTTGGAGGATATGCTACGAGCCTGTGCGTTAGCCTATGCTTCCAGTTGGGACAAGAATCTACCCAATGCCGAGTTCTCCTACAACAATAGCTACCAGGCAAGTTTATAGATGTCACCGTTTGAAGCTCTATATGGACAATCATGTCGAACACCTTTGAATTGGAATGAGACAGGAGAAAGAATAGTTTTCAGACCCGATGTGATCCATGAAGCCAAAGAAAAAGTTGCTTTGATCAGAGATAGATTAAAGGTAGCTCAATCTCGACAGAAGAGTTATGCAGACAACCACCGTAGGCATTTAACTTTTGAAAAGGAGGACTATGTCTACTTGAAGGTAACCCCATTGAGAGGAACCAAGAGGTTTCAAGTAAAAGAAAAACTTGCCCCCAAGTATGTAGGCCCATTCTAGATTGTCGCCCATCGACGAGAAGTTGCATATCAGTTGGAATTGACGCCGTCAATGTCTAGGATTCATGATGTGTTCCATGTCTCTCAGTTGAAGAAGTGTCTTTGGGTGCCAAAAGAGGAAACCCCGTTGCAGGCAGTGGAGTTGCAACCAGATTTGACATATCATGAGTATCCAATAAAAATCCTTGAGACGACAGAGAAAACCACGAGGAGTAAGACCATTCGTTTCTGTGAGGTTTAGTGGAGTCATCACACAGAAGCAGAAGCCACTTGGGAACAGGAAGATGACCTAAAGGCAGAGTTTCTAGAGTTGCTTCCAGGCCTGTCCGAATCTCGGGGTCGAGATTCCATTTAACGGGGGTAGGTTTGTCACGTCCTGATTTTTCGCTTTCTGTTCTTTTGCCTGTTTGTGAAAATTTACCTCTGGTTTATTCACCTAAGATAGCTTAATGAAAATTTCACAAATTAAAAGTATTTAATATGACTAAGTTAATTAATTACGCCATGGATTTGTTCGATTCTTAATTGGAGTTTATTTGCATTTTAGGAGTGGAGCTCTTTTCCTAATTTAATTTCTCCTCAGATCCAAAACACTCCAATTCATATCCTTTTCAATTCCAAATCTCTCCAAAAATTCAATTCCATTTCCTAATTCATCAAATACTCCCAACAATTCCAAATATTCCAAATTTGGCAATTTTTCAGAGAAATTCCTTTCTTTTCCTTCTTTCTTTCCCTTCCTTCCTATTTCTTCTCTCTTTCACTCAGCCCCTTGCCCTTCTTTCTTTTTCTTTCTTTCTCCCTTCTTCTACCTCCGGCCAGGGTGGCCAAAGCCTCCTCTTGTGACTAGCCCAAGCCACCGCCGGCCCGCGCCCTGTGACGGCCCAGCCCACGTTGAGCCGACGTCCCAGCGCCGCCACGCCACCCTAGCCGCACGCTGCCCCTATATATATATATACAGCCGCCCCGTCGTCCTCTCCTCTTCCCAAAGTCGCCGCCGCCGCCATCTCCCTCTGCTCTGCCGCACGCCGACATTGCACCGCCCTAGCCGCCGCCGCTGGTGAGTAGCCACCGCCGTGGCATCTTTTCTTCGGCGCCCCTTCCTCGCTCTCCCTCGCCTGCGTCCTACCCCGGCACCCTGAACACACCGCTGCACCCTGTTCCGCCGGCCAACGTTCACCGCCGGGCTCGCCTCCTCCCCCTCGTCCCTGCGTCGCCGCCACCCGGTTCACCGCCGCTCGCCGACGTTGATGCCGAGCCGCGCTGCCCCTGTGCCACCACCGGCCATGGCCTTGCTCCCGTGCCGACCAACATGCGAGACACCCTGTATAGCTAGCCACATCGATCTCCACCGTCCAATCTAATGGATACATCTCAGGCTATTGAATCCACATAATGCAAGTAGGCACCACGTCAGCCCTAGATCCCGCCACCTCAGCGAAGTGGTACCCGAGCTCCGACTGGTGTCGGAGGTCGGTTGTTAGCTGAATAAGGTACCCGAACCTCTCATTAGCATAGGATTCGGCTGGCGACCCTCATGGGGTTTACCTTACCCAGCAAAGTTGTGACCAAATAAGGTACCCAAACCTAGCATTAGCATAGAATTCGGCTAGCGACCCTCATGGGGTGTACCTCACCTAGCCAAGTTGTAACCGAATAAGGTACCCGAACCTAGCATTAGTGTAGGATTCGGCTAGCGACCCTCATGAGGCGTACCTCACCTAACCGAGTGGTACCCGAGCTCCGACTGGCGCCGGAGGTCGGTTTTTAGCCCACACACGAGTCCCAACTAGTATGAGTACTCAGACAATGGCTCTCGTGGACCATTCCAAGTGATTCTTGAAGCGTCGCACTCCAAGTGTATCTTGGCAGACTGGTCCAGCCCCCGAGCGTAG
Source organism: Oryza meyeriana var. granulata (assembly GCA_003991445.1). Lineage (NCBI taxonomy): Eukaryota > Viridiplantae > Streptophyta > Magnoliopsida > Poales > Poaceae > Oryza > Oryza meyeriana. Next base: position 65,803 of record RYFJ01002997.1, on the reverse strand, counting down.
GAGATAGGCTCTTAGCCCTGAGTTCCTGTTATGCGTATCCGGAACATATCGGATGAGTAGCATCTGATGATGAAAACAATCACCCAAAGAAAATTTATGTATTTTACAATATATGTAAATATGTGTTTCTCCTCTTATTGATATTAATTTTCCCGAGTAGCTGACCACTTACGTTTAAGCACTCTGCCCGACTAGTCATAGCTCCCTAGCATCGGGAGTTGGCTCATGGCTCTTTCCCAGACACGTGTTTTGGGTGACTTGAGTTCGTCTTTCATGGAGCAAAGTTTCACGGATCGAAATTTATGCTACTCAAGTACTTTTGCAATCATTAAGAGAAAAAAAAGAAAAATGTGCAGCTTGTACACCTATTAGGTATAAGTGGCTACGGCATTGGCGAGGCCAGGTGAGGAAATATTTATCAGAAAGCGACTTAGCTGTTCAGTATTTGGGAGTGGGATGCCATCCTCGCAATTTGAGCTTTTGAGCCCCCGAGCATGTCACTTATCGTTCTGATAATCTTCAGTTATAGGAGGTCAAAGACGGTTGTGACCAACTACCACAATGAAGTTGTTTGTGGTTCCCAGCCTTAGTCGGGGCCGCATCATCGGTATCCTTCCGCTCCTTCTGTCAGGGTGCCTTTTTGTCATCGAGGGCCTCAGCAACACCATCGGCCGAGTCAGCGTACTTGTTCGCCATGTTGAATAGAGCCTTGACAGAGTTGGGAGGCTTTCGAGTGAATTTAGCGATGAACGGGGTGTCTTTGACTCCTTTTCAAAAGGCAACGATGACGACCTCATCCTTGATCTTCGGAATTGAATTCTTCTTCTTAGAAAACCTCTTGATGAAATCACGAAGAGACTCGTTCTTCCTTTGATGTAACTGATATAGGTCGTACTCGAAAGATGGCATCTCGTATGTTCCCTGGAAGTTGGTGATGAAGTGTTCCCGGAGTTCTCCCCAGGAGCCGATTGATTGCTTGGGAAGTCACGTTAGCCATGTACTCACCGAGTCGGCTAGAGCGACTGGGAGGTAGTTAGCCATGGCTTTGTGATCTCCTCCGGCTGCTCGGATCGCCAAAGTGTAGACTGTGAGCCAGGACTCGGGGTTGGTCTTTCCATCGTATTTTTCAATTCCAGTCGGCTTGAAGCCTGGCGGCCAGTCGACTTGTTCCAGCTCATGGGTGAAGACTGGTATACCTTCATCTGTGTGAGGACTCCGACTCCGACTACGGCAGTGAAACCGTTCGTGGTGGAGGCCGAAGCGCTCATTCTCGTCTTCTAGTTGGTGATGCTTATCTTCCTCGCGTTTGCAGCATCATGCGTTGATGTCTTGCCTGAGATCACGTCGTAGTCGGCTTCGGACGTCCTGGTTGTCCCGATGGTCGTCTTGATGTCAGCGTCGCCAGTTGTTATTATGGTTGCCGAGTGACGTGTGGCGTGACTCCGTGTGCAGCCAACTAGAGCTGACCGCCCGGCGTTGTGTTGAGGCAGATGAGATCGCCGTGGGAGAAGCCAACCTGTTAGTCGGTATGAGTGTCGCCCGACTGTTGATGCTGCTGGCATGCAGCAGCGGTGATCATGGCTTTTATCCTTGCTATCGTCGGGGTGGCCTGGTGATCAGGCCCAAACTGCAGTGTATCTAGCAGAGTTGCAGCGGCTAAGACGTTCTGTTGAGGAGTTACAAAAATGTCGTGGTCACCGACTCGGGTTTGGAGGATTTGCTGTTGAGCAGTCCGACCAGCCCTGCACAGATCGTCGTTGCGGGCATCGCGCTCGGCCTGTGGGCATCTTGCGTCTTTCTCCTGTTGTTGTCATAGTCGGCGGGTGATGCGGATTACCCTGCCAACACCATTGCTACACCAAGTAACCATTCGCCATCACCATGTAAACCATCAAATGAAGAGGTTATGCCAACCCAGGAGTCAGCTAAGGAGGAGAAAGGACCTGTTACACCATTCCAAGGACCGATTACGTGCAGCCGAGCAAAGCAACTACATCAAGAGGTGAACTCGCTCCTAGCTGAAACTTATTTTGATATTGATGAGAATTATATACTACCAAAATCTCGTACTTTGCTCTTGCTTAGGTTCATACATAAAGAGGAAATGTTGGACGAGAATGATGAGCTCAATGATCAAGTTGAAGATGGATTACGCGAAAACGATGACCGACTACGTCATGCTGATTTTGGAGTCCACTGTGTGCTGACATCTACTTCAACTTCCAAGTGATGTGTGACTCAACCTATCATGTTCCAGTAGACATACTACAGATAGTTAGAAAGATAATCAAGTCTACTTTCACCTCCAACAAACGGCTCATCGTTTCGACTTCCCAATAAAGAGTAATAACCAAATTACTAAGGGCTGCGCAGAAGCCAAACAGACGCGCGAGTTTCCATAGGAATTCATTTCGTGGTGACCTTTCAGCTACCTTATCTCTAAAATCTCGATGGTCATTTCATGCCCAACTAGGAGGGTTGTTCCCAGTATAAAACCCCCCGTGTTCTATCACTTTTGGACAGATTTGGATGAATCAAAAATAAACCCCTTTTGTTTAGCTGTGGCTAACAAATTCAGAGAGAGATCTCTACCCCTTTGCTCTTGTGATTTCCTAGCAGGAATTACAGAAGCGGCCGCTTCATCGGCTCCCAATTGGTGCTCCTACTCCCTTTGAGGTTTCCTCGACTGATTGTAGGCTGTGTTGGTTGGTTCTTTGAGAGTGTGGTTGGGCGAATCCTCGATTCAGGTTGCCAGTTAAAGACGGTGGTTGGCCTCGAGTTTTATTTGCTAGGTTGCACTATATTTTTGGCTGCTTGCAGCTAGTTATCTTGGTCTCTTTGAGGCTATTTATTAGTTGAGATCCTACGTCATGAAGATCGGAAACACGTCCTCTATCAGGGCCGTATCATCTGGTATCAGAGCTTTCGTTGCCACGGTAGGATCCATTACCCCTAGCTACATATATTTCGTTTTTTCTTCCTATCCAAAAAAATATATTCGATAGCCTTTGTTTGCATCTGTTGATCTAGTAAGTTTGGTTAAGTTTTAGTCCATTAGAGTTTGTGTTTATGTGCTGATCAGATTTTTTTTCGTGTCCTTTGAGCCAATCTCTTGTTGTTTCTGAAAATCTCCATAAAAATAAATATAAATATAGTAAGCCATATCTATCCTTTGCGTAAACTTTGATCCTATTAGGTTATATTTTATTCTATATCTCATTTGTTCAAGTGTTATATCTGTACTCTTGTTGTTTGTGCAAAAGAAGAGAAGTCGTATAAAAAAAAGAGTTTTTGAAAAAAAAAGGGAATTAAAAAAAGAGGTAAAAAATTGTGAGAAGAACTGTGGAAAGAACGATCTTTTTGTGTTATGAACGAGTGCTGAACCGTTTATGTCACCTATTCAGTTGTTATCTATCTTTTGGTGTGATTTTTGATAGGTCTAAAACATAATCCATCTATCTCAAGCATAATCCTTGTTTTGCATCAAAAAGTTTGATCTCCTTTGTGCGTGAGTTGTGCTGCTTATATCTTTGATTCCTGGATCAGCACTAGGCATTGAACTTCTAGTTTGGAATGTTACTTATCTTAACGATAACTAGATTTCAGATTGCTTTTTCTATATTTACCCTACCAAGCTCCACATATAAACCACCGTTTACGTCAATTTGGGTCTTGTATTCGCTTGACCATCACTCTCTGTTTACCACCACACAAATACTTATGTAAACTGCCAGGAAAGCATAAGAGTTTTGGTTGGTAAGAGAAGGTGAGGTTGTGAGATCCCACATATTATCCTATTCCACATATATTTTTGCTTCTTGTATCATTAACGGTGTAGGAAGATGGCTGATATTAATCCGAAAGATTGTGTTACTTTGGCTTAATTCAATGAGTTGAGGCTGAACATGGAAGCAAGAGCAGATCGCATTGCACAAGATGTTTAGAATATTTTGGCTTCTAATGCGAGATTTCCGTCCTATTGATGAGAATGCAAGTGTGGACGGTGAAGAAGATGATGAAGGAGCTGCTGCTGCTCGGGCTGCTAGAGAAGCTCGAGGAAGAGGAAACCATGGTCGTAGAAATGAAAGAATTCCTGCTCAAGGTAGAGGAAGAGGTCGTGTCCCAAGAAACTATGACCACGCTGATTTTGATGAGGAGGATGATGATTATGAACCATATCATTTTGGTCGTAACCCACGCCAAAGAAATAATGATGAAGAGAGATTTGGTAAGCTGAAATTTACTATGCCAAAGTTTGCAGGTGGATCTGATCCTGAAGCTTATCTTACATGGGAGTTGAAGGTTGATAAAATCTTTCACTTACATAATTATTCTGAAGAGAAGAAGTTGGCAATGGCTTCACTTGAATTTGATGATTATACTTTAATCTGGTGGGAGCAATTGATGAATGACCGTGAAGTGACTGGTCAAGAAGAAATTGCCACTTGGGCTGAAATGAAGGCTGCAATGAGAGCTAGATTCATTCCTAGACATCATCGTCGTGATCTTTTTGATAGGTTGCAGAATTTGAAGCAAGGGAATTGGTCTGTTGAGGAGTATTATAAGGAGATGGAGAAGGCCATGATTCGAGCTAATGTTTATGAAGATGAAGAACAATCCATTGCAAGGTTTATGTCAGGTTTGCACTGGGATATTCAGCGTATTGTGGAATTTCAGTCCTACCACAATCTTGTCCATTTGGTGCACCAAGCAAGCAAAGCCGAGCGTCAATTGCAGCAAGATGCTAAGATAAGGAAGGCAAGCTCTTTCAGTCCACGGGTTACCCCCGGCGGAAATAAGTTTATACCAAGGGCCAATGTGAATCGAGGTGTCACCGTTAACTCAAGTGGTGGTTTACTCTCAAATGTTTCTGGTTTTTCTAGTGGAAAGGAGGCTGTCAATTCAAGTGTGAAGAGTAAACCCACGACATCATCTACTTCCTCAATTGGCTCTACTTCTAGGAGTAGGGATATTCAGTGCTTCAATTGTGGAGGGCGTGGACATATCGTTAAAGAGTGTCCCAACAATCGTGCCATCATTGTGACTGAACAGGAGAGTATGAGTCTGCTAGTGAGGAGGAAGAGGAAGCTCTTGATGATGAAAAGAGTGAAAATGTTGCTGAAGAGAAGGACAATACTTAGTGTGAGTTTGAGCAAGGTGTTGCACTAGTTGTCACTCAAGTTTTGAGTGTGCAACTTAAGGAAGCTGAAAGTGGACACCGCCACAATCTTTTTCAGACCCGTGCTAAGGTTGAGGGCAAGGTGTGCAAGGTGATAGTTGATGGAGGTAGCTGCCACAATCTTGCAAGCAAGGAGATGTGTGACAAGCTTGGTCTGAAATTGTCGCGACATCCACATCCTTATCATGTTCAATGGTTGAATAATTCAGGAGACATCAAGATTGGATATAGGGTGAAAGTTCCTTTCAAGATTGGTGAATATATTGACACAGTGGAGTGTGATGTGGTGCCCATGACAGTGTGTCATTTGCTACTAGGAAGACCTTGGCAATATGATCGTTACTCACAACATTGTGGCCGAACGAATAAGATTTCTATCAAGTGGAAAGGGAAGAATTTTATGCTTAAGCCGATGACACCTTAACAAATCATGGCTAAGCATATGCAAAAGTGTTCTGAAGTTAGGATAGAAAGTGAAAAAGAAAGAGAGCAAAATAAATTGAGAGACATTCACAAATCGGTGAGTGAGAGCCATAAGCCAAATATGAAAAATAAAAGCAAAAGAGAGGGTGAGAACATAGTCATGTTAACCACAAAATCAGAAATGAGAGATGTGAGGAAAAACCCAGATCAAGTGCTCATTGTACTTGGGTACAAGGAAGCATTACTTTCAGCTAATGACATAACATCTATTCCTAGTGTTGTTTCTCAACTTTTGCAGGAATATGAAGATGTTTTTCCAAAGAAAACACCTGCTGGACTCCCTCCTTTGCGTGGCATAGAACATCAAATTGATCTCATTCCAGGGGCTGCACTACCTAACCGAGCACCATATTGTACCAACCCTGAAGAAACTAGGGAAATACAAAGGCAAGTGCAAGAACTTTTAGATAAAGGTTATGTGCGTCAAAGTTTAAGCCCTTGTGTTGTTCCTGTGATTTTGGTGCCCAAGAAAGATGGATCTTGGAGGATGTGTGTTGATTGTAGAGCCATCAACAATATTACTGTTCGGTATCGTCATCCTATTCCAAGGTTAGATGATATGCTTTATGAGTTGAGTGGTTCTATGGTCTTTTCAAAAATTGATTTGAGAAGTGTGTATCATCAAATAAGAATGAAAATTGGAGATGAATGGAAAACTGCTTTTAAAACAAAGTTTGGCTTGTATGAATGGTTAGTTATGCCTTTTGGTTTGACTAACACACCTAGTACTTTTATGAGATTGATGAACCATGTCTTGAGAGTTTTCATTGGTAAGTTTGTTGTTGTCTACTTTGATGATATTCTGATTTACTCCAAGTCTTTGAATGAGCATACTGATCATATTAGACAAGTTTTGGATGTGCTTAGAAAGGAACAATTGTTTGCCAACTTTGAGAAGTGCACATTTTGTACAGAGAAGGTTGGGATTTGTTATTTCAGGACAGGGAATTGAAGTAGATGAATCCAAGGTGGAGGCAATCAAGAATTGGCCAAGCCCTGTGAATGTAAGTCAAGTAAGAAGCTTTCATGGTCTTGCTAGTTTTTATAGGAGGTTTGTGAAAGATTTCAGCACCATAGCTGCTCCTTTAAATGAGTTAACAAAGAAAGGTGTTTTGTTTCAATGGAGTGAATCACAAGAAAATGCTTTCCAAAAGTTAAAGAAATGTTTGACCAAAGCTCCTTTGTTGGTTTTACCCGATTTCACTAAAACTTTTGAAATTGAATGTGACGCTAGTGGAATTGGTATAGGAGGTGTTCTAATGCAAGATAAAAAAACCTGTTGCTTACTTTATTGAGAAGTTGGGAGGAGCTCGATTGAATTATTCTGTTTATGACAAAGAGTTGTATGCTTTGGTGAGAGTACTTGAAACTTCGCAACATTATTTATGGCCAAAAGAGTTTGTTATTCACTCTGATCATGAATCTTTGAAGTACTTAAAGGGACAAGCCAAGCTAAACCGTCAGCATGCCAAGTGGGTGGAGTTCATAGAAACTTTCCCATATGTTGTGAAGTATAAGAAAGGAAAAGACAATATTGTTGCTGATGCTTTAGCTCGAAAGAATATTTTGTTGAATCAACTTGAGGTAAGTGTGTTGGGACTTGAAAGGAAAAAAGAATTGTACAACGATGACCTTGAATTTTCAGAACCATATGCAAAATGTCAACATGGAAAAGGATGGGAAAAATATCACGTTCATGATGGTTTCTTGTTTCGAACTAACAAGTTATGTGTTCCAAATTGTTCTGTTAGACTTTTCTTGTTGCAGGAAGCACATGCAGGTGGATTGATGGGTCATTTTGGATGTGACAAGACCTATGAGTTGCTGGCCGATCACTTTTACTGGCCCAAGATGAGAAGGGATGTTGAGAAATTGGTACAACGCTACGTCACATGCCACAAAGCTAAGTCAAAACTGAACCCTCATGGTTTATATACTCCCTTGCCTGGGAAGATATTAGCATGGATTTTGTTTTGGGGTTACCTAGGACTAAGAGGGGGAGGGATTCTATTTTTGTTGTGGTTGATAGATTCTCTAAAATGGCATATTTCATACCTTGTCATAAAAGCAATGATGCTTCCCAAGTAGCTACTTTGTTTTTCAGGGAAATTGTGAGGCTGCATGGAGTGCCAAGAACTATTGCCTCCGACCGTGATGTGAAGTTCATGAGCTACTTTTGGAAGAAATTGTGGGACAAACTTGGGACTAAGTTGTTGTTTTCTACAACATGTCACCCTCAAACGGATGGTCAAACTGAAGTAGTGAACCGTACATTGTCAATGTTGCTGCGAACAATGATAAAGAAGAATTTGAAAGAGTGGGAGGACTGTTTACCCCATGTAGAGTTCGCTTACAACCGAGCAGTTCATTCTACCACCAACATGTGTCCATTCGAAATTGTTTATGGGTTCAAACCCATTGCACCAGTCGATTTGCTAACACTTCCAATGCAGGAAAGAAGCAATATGGATGCCTCAAAGTGAGCTACATATGTGAAGAAGATACATGAGAAGACCAAGGAAGTAATTGAAAAGAAGGCTCGACAAAAAGTTGCTAAGATGAACAAGAATAGAAAGAAGATGGTGTATGAACCAGGTGATCTTGTTTGGGTTCATTTACGCAAGGAACGATTTCAGGAAAAGCGCAAGTCAAAGTTGATGCCACGAGGAGATGGACCATTCAAAGTGCTAGCCAAAATCAATGACAATACATACAAGATCGATCTTCCAGGAGAATATGGTGTAAGTGCGTCGTTTAATGTTGCTGACCTTACCCCATTCTATGGTTTTGATGATACAGAATCGAGGTCGACTCCATTTCAAGAGGGGAAAGGATGATGCGGATTACCCTGCCAACAACATTGCTACACCAAGTAACCATTCGCCATCACCATGTAAACAATCAAATGAAGAGGTTATGCCAACCCAGGAGTCAGCTAAGGAGGAGAAAGGACCTGTTACACCATTCCAAGGACCAATTACGCGCAGCCGAGCAAAGAAACTACATCAAGAGGTGAACTCGCTCCTAGCTGAAACATATTTCGATATTGACGAGAATTATATACTACCAAAATCTCGTACTTTGCTCTTGCTTAGGTTCACACATAAAGACGAAATGTTGGACGAGAATGATGAGCTCAATGATCAAGTTGAAGATGGATTATGAGAAGACGATGACCGACTACGTCATGCTGATTTTGGAGTCCACTGTGTGCTGACATCTACTTCAACTTCCAAGTGATGTGTGACTCAACCTATCACGTTCCAGTAGACATAATACATATAGATGGAAAGATAATCAAGTCTATTTTCACCTCCAACAAACGGCTCATTGTTTCAACTTCCCAATAAAGAGTAATGACCAAATTACTAAAGGCTGCGCAGAAGCCAAACAGATGCGTGAGTTTCCACAGGAATTCATTCATGGTGACCGTTCAGCTACCTTATCTCTAAAATCTCCATGGCCATTTCATGCCCAACTAGGAGGGTTGTTCCTAGTATAAAACCCCCTGTGTTCTATCACTTTTGGATAGATTTGGATGAATCAAAAATAAACCCCTTTTGTTCAACTGTGGCTAACAAATTCAGAGAGAGATCTCTACCCTTTTGCTCTTGTGATTTCCTAGCAGGAATTACAGAAGCGGCCACTTCATCGGCTCCTAATTGGTGCTCCTACTCCCTTCGAGGTTTCCTCGACTGATTGTAGGCTGTGTTGGTTGGTTCTTTGAGAGTGTGGTTGGGCGAATCCTAGATTCAGGTTGCCGGTTAAAGACGGTGGTTGGCCTCGAGTTTTATTTGCCAGGTTGCACTATATTTTTGGCTGCTTGCAGCTAGTTATCTTGGTCTCTTTGAGGCTAGTTATCAGTTGAGATTCTATGTCGTGAAGATCAGGAACACGTCCTCTTTCAGGGCCGTATCAGCGGGCCTTCTCCTCTTGCTGCTCGCGTAGTCGGCGCGTCTCTTAAGTGGGAGTAGAGCCCTAGGATGCCATGAAGACTTCGCGGGGTAGGAAGAAGCTTGCCAAACTGCTGTCCGACTTGGAGTCGGACTCGGAGTAGTTGATGGGTGTGATTACGACTCCGACCTCCCTAGATCCAATCTCGAGCGGCTCTGGGCTATATCCGAGTTGGACCTTAGGGGATCAGTTTTGCCGCGTTGGATGTAAATTGGAAATATCCATGGTGTTGCCGAGTCTACACGAGAGATTGACGATCTCCTCCCTTCTTTGCCCGATCTCGGCCGGCTCAAGGCCGAGTCCAAGTTGAACGCCGAAGGTAAGAGTTGTCCCGAGACCCAGGCATGTAGAAGATTGCCGTAGCAAGTCGACGAGGGTTGCTACAGCGTCGAGTGGGCTGACCAGCATAGAGTCGGCTGGTTCCCCGGCCGATCAGATCGAGTTCGAGTCGGTCAGGGTGAGATTGCCGAACTTGTCGGCGATGAAGTCGAAGCTCCCAAATGTGATCATGTCTCCAAGGGAGAAGTTGATGCCGTCAACTTTTGTTGTCGAATCCATCGAGTTCGTTGAGGTTGATCTTGCCGAAGCCCCTACCTAGCACGTCAACTGTCGATGTTTTACACTGGCAATAAATATATAGGGCTACTCGTGAGACCAAAACTTGATGGATTGCAAAGGAACACGAAAGGTTTATACTGGTTTAGGCCCTCGAGATGAGGTAATACGCTACGTCCAGTTGTGGTGTAATTCCTTTGAGGATGTATGATTGTGATCTTGATGATTCTTGTGATCTTACCCCTAGGGGGCACCCTGCCTCCCCTTATATACTGGGGGACAGGGTTACAAAGTAGGAGTCCCAGTCGGACTACGACCAAGGGATCTCCTTCAAGGAGTACAAAGCGCCCGACTAGGACTGTATTTTCCCTGTCGTATAAGGTTAAGTCTGCCAAGTTCTATTGTATCCCTAATTACAAGGCTAGGCCCATCCTCTGTCCGAGTGGCCCATATGCTTGTCATGAGGTACCTGAGGCCCATGGCCTCCACACATGGGTACTTTCTTGTCTGTGTTAGGGAAAGGTGTCTCAATGGGGAAGGCAGTGTCGAGGAGAAGTTTTTGAAAAGCATTGTAACAGATTCCTTGGCCGCACACAGCATGAATTGTGACATTTGTGCATGGCCATTAAGAGGATGATATATCCTGTGGGTAAAACTGTACAACCTCTGCAGAGTGTTAAACTAATCTATTCGAATAGCCATGTCTACGGTCATGGACAGGCTTGGTGATTTCATTTGAGGGGTAGTTTGCGAAAACATGGTATGGGAATGAGCTATATGCAGGTTAAAGAATATAACTGTGTGGTCCTGTGTGGACAGGTCCTTCATGGAAGGTTGGTTGGTAATACCTGTTATTTATAAATTTTTTTTGAATATCTATTTATAAATTGTTTATAACTACAAATGTTGTGTTATGCAAAATAGCCATAGCCTTTCTTTGTTAGCTGTGCATACGCATATTTCCCTATGCACTTGTTGATTATTCCATGTACTCACCTTGCAATTTCCGCAAATTCCAGAAGAGAGGTTTCCACTGTTTTCGGAGGAGTTTGTTGCTGAAGACGAGGAGTAGGCCACGTGCCCCAGTTGACTGCCTGTGGCAAGTTAAATGAAGCTTCTACACACTTATTTTATTTCCTCTACTACTTTCTTTCTTAGTGTCCTTTGTTGCAAAATAAATGTAAACAATAGCCATAAGGCTTATCATAGTCATTTCTTTAATAAATAATTGTTTTCTTCGTGATGTTGGTTGTGATATTATCTTTGTGGATGTATGTGCTAGCTTGATCCTAGGCTAGTACGTATACACAGAAGGTTCATCTTTGGGGTCCCACAAAAAGCTTGCTTTACGCAAAAGAACCAAGCCACTCCTTGTCCTGCTTGCAACTGCATAAATTGTGTGATGGCTTGTGGAGTACTCTCATACTTACCCTTGCTAAATCCATCAGTGTTTGGGGATGAAGTCACTGACGACCCATATGCTCATTACCCAGAGGCTACTGAAGATGATGGTGCCCAGTAGGTCTTAGTCCCCGGTCGTTGCTTGCGGCAATGGCGTTGCCACTGCCTATGTATCCGCTGCCTTATCTATTTCTGCTTTTGGTTGTAATCTTGACCTTGGTTCCATAATACTCTATTATGCCTTTACCGTACTATGATGTAATAAATGCGTGATTAGGCTTAAGTGTATGTGCTTGATGCTATCAATATTATATTTTTGATTAGGCTCCTAAGATGAAGTGGCTCCTCAGGCGAGCTTGTTTTTATTGGCCTAACATGATAGCCGATTGCTTCCGGTATAATAAAGGATGTGAAGAGTGTCCGAAGTTTGGAGATATTCAGATGGTTCCCGCAGCGTTGATGCATCCTATTATTAAGCCTTGACCTTTCCGAGGATGGGGTTTGGATTTCATTGGGCAGATTCGTCCTTCGTCATCAAAAGGGCATTGTTTTGTGTTGGTGGCTACAGATTACTTCACTAAGTGGACCGAAGCAGTTCCCCTCAAGAATATGACTCATCGGGAGGTAATTGAGTTCATTACTGAGCATATTATTCATAGATTTGGCATTCCACAAACTTTAACTACGGACCAAGGTACTTCATTTATATCTAAAGAGGTGCGTGAGTTTGCTGAATCTTATAAGATTAAATTGCTCAATTCATCTCCATATTATGCCCAAGCTAATGGTCAAGCTGAATCTAGTAACAAGATTTTGATTAAGCTCATTAAAAAGAAAATAGAAGATAATCCTAGAAGGTGGCATGAGGTTTTATCTGAAGCTTTTTGGGCTCATCGCATATCTAGACATGGTGCTACTAAAGTTACTCCTTTTGAGCTTGTGTATGGTCAAGAGGTCATTTTGCCTGTTGAGGTGAATCTAGGCGCATATAGATTGGCTAAGCAAAATGATCTTAATGCTGTTGATTATCATAACTGGATGATGGATAATGTTGATGAGGTAACCGACAAGCGTTTGAAAGCTTTGGAGGAGATTGAGAAAGATAAAGCCCGAGTTGCTAGAGCTTATAACAAGAAAGTAACAGAAAAGTCTTTTTAGGTTGGTGACATGGTTTGGAAGACAATTCTACCTATAGGGGCGAAGAGCAACAAATTTGGTAAATGGTCTCCAAGTTGGGAAAGACCGTATAAAATTGTCAAAGTGATCTTCGGGAATTCTTATATGGTGGAAACTTTGCAAGGTCAGCGGTTGCCTAGAGCTCTTAATGGTAGATACTTGAAAAGGTATTATCCAAGTGTATGGCAAGATGCTTGATGTAATATGGCCGGTATCTTCAAATATCGCCCTTGAAACAAAAAGGCTAATGAATTATGTAACGAGCATCACCCTTAGATTTATTTTTGTTTTAACATGTTTTCTGGAATACAAGCTTTACCAGAAAACAGGGGGGCATATGTTGGTGGCCAAAATTGGCACAAGGCCAATCTGGCTGGGAAAACCGATCTGACCAGTTTCCCAAACCGGCCTTGCCAATTTAGCCCTGTAGCCAATCTGGCAATACAAACCGGTCTAACCGGTTTCCCAAACAGGCCTGACCGGTTTGGACCCAGTCCGAGTAGGATCAAGAAATCCATGTAGATCACGACTTGTAATTGGAATTCCTTGCAGGGGCAAGACCTCCCCACCCTATAAATATAAAGGGCCACGGCCGATTGAGTATCTATCCAATCGATCAATCAAAATACCTTTACTTTTTTATTTCCTCCAAACCCTAGCTTTTCCAACCCCCTTTGCTTCTCCTTCGTCTCCACGGCGATTTGGGACGTTCTGAGTGGCCTACCGATCTCAGAACAACCCTAGGCGCATCATCCCTGATGGGGTCCCTCCCGGGGTGGTGGTTCTAGGTTTTCACGGCCAGCTTCAGGAAACCGGCCTGACCTGTTTCCCAAACCGGCCTAGCTGGTTTGCGCAGGGGCTTCCCGTGAGGTGATTCCGACGATTGCGCGTTCTAGCGCAACTTGGTGTGTTGACCCTAAACTACGTCAACACTACTTATGCACAATCCAAAATTACTAGACATCTTTTGAATGGTCTTGATATATCTGTCTGGGAGATGAAGGTTACATCAATTCAAGAATCTGTTAATATGAATACTTTAACCTTGGATTCTCTTTACACTAAATTAAAGACACATGAGATGAACATTCTTTCTTGCAAAATTGATTTTAAATCTACTGAAGATGATGGTGCCTAGTAGGTCTTAGTCCCCGGTCGTTGCTTGTGGCAATGGCATTGCCGCTGCCTATGTATCCGCTGCCTTATCTATTTCTGCTTTTGGTTGTAATCTTGACCTTGGTTCCATAATACTCTATTATGCCTTTACGGCACTATGATGTAATAAATGCGTGATTAGGCTTAAGTGTATGTGCTTGATGCTATCAATATTGTATTCATGTGTACCAAACTACTTGATCTAGGGAAATGGTATAATTAATACACGAGGGTCTCTTGTCATATAAATGGGAGCTTACAGTGCCTCCGATTGAACATGTCACACTTGAAATCCCGGCATTACCCATTCTAGCTTGTGGTTAGTACCAGTATTGCTTCGCAATAGCAGCTCATGAATTGGTCCTTAACTGTCATGAGCACTACTAACAACATCATCATTCCATGTGCTCACAACCCACCATTAGTCATGTTTTCGTTGACCAAATTAGTTAGCCAAACATGACCTCGGTCGTGAGCTAGACTGCCATCATCTCATGTCATATATATGTCGTTGCAAGCATTTAATGAATAGCCCATGTGTTCCAACTACAATTGCTAAGCATGGCTAAGTAGAACCCGAAAGTTATTCTAGCTAACCCATAAATAAAGCTAGCTAGTCACATTAACCCATAGGTACAAGGTAATAGGTAGTCAAAGCATATTGGCCATAACAAAGGCATAAGGTTTGCCCTCCCGACGACATTGGAAATTAAATGCACAATTGAACAAAATATAGCTTTAAAGCATGGGTTCAACATGCTCAAAGGGATTGTGGATCTATGTGACTTGCCTTGCTGCTCCGTGAAAGCCTCGGAACTCTCCTCGCGAAAGCCTATTATATGTGGTAAAGAAATTAATTAAAAGATTTATGGTGTCGCCCTAAGGAGAGAGAGAGAGGGCTGGTGGATCTGACATGTGGGTCCCACATCGCAAAAAGAGGGAGGAGGCGGGTTCACCGTGAACCAAGTCCACAAAGGTGGCTCACGAGAACGGACGGCTAGCATTGACCTACACTTCGATCCGACGGCTGAGATCAAATCCAATCGGATCAAGCTACGCGGTGCTAACCAAGCGGCCATGTCGAACGGATCAATGATATGGTGCTGATGCGGCGGTGATCTGGTTGCCACGTAGGCAAACCAGTAGCGGTGGCTCGGGAACATATGGTCGCCAACGATCTACAACAAGGCAACACTGGCGGCGGGTACCAGAGGGAAGAGGGTGATGTGGTGATGCTTACTGAAGCAAGCACGACGGCAACCGGTGCCAGGAGATGGCCGGCGGTGAGCTTCAAGCAGCAACAAGCTTTGAGTCATTGACGACGGCGGCGTTCCGTCGATCCTTGGCGACGAAGAGGGTGGCCGGAGATCTTCTCCTCCTAGCGGTCCCAACGGTGGCAACGACGAGCGCTAGCGGTGGCGGGAACGGCGAGGAGCGGCAGCTAAACTACAGCGGTGCAGCAGTCAGGCAGGGTTAGGATTCGGTAGTGCGGGTCTAGGGCTAGTTATTTATAGCCCGTTGAGGAGGAATCAGCCCCAAAAATTGCGGGATTGCAATGGCGCAAGCTAGGGCAACAACAGCGCCAAACCGAGCTCGAATCCGCGTCCAAACTCCACGGGATTCGACAAAGGAGGATAAAGGCAAGATTTCCCCTCAACTAATTTAGGAAAACCGAGAGAGCTAGACTCCGAGTCGGGGAGGAGCTGGACTCCGTCCCGAGATCGGAGATGGAGTTGATAGGTGGGCCCCACCAGTCAGCGAGGACAAGCGCTAGGAGACGGGCTTGCAGGCCGGCCTGTGACAAAGCGGGCAAGATGGGCTGTTGGGCCGCAGTGTGAGCAAGAGGAGAGAGAGAGGTCGACGCGCCGCGCCGGGAGACAGGAAAGGAGATGGGCCAGATTTGGCCCACTGGCTTTGAAGGGATTTTAAAGGATTTCCTGTTTAAATAAATACTGAAATGCCCTTTCATTTATTAAAAATACTTTCCTTGCTCAATTAATTCCTAGAAAATTCCAGGAGCTAAAGGATTAAGCAAAGTATTTAATAAAATTTTATCTGGCCCATTTCCAGTTGGAAATTTTCCATGGATTTTTACTAATTTACTCTTTGCTATTTTTAATGTAACATACCGGAATTTTGAATTTTGGAATTCGACTGTGAAGAATTTGTAAAAACTCGATGAAGGAAAAATTTTAACAAAAACTCACTTAGCTAGAGCTTTCTCAAATAGGGTGAGCTCCTTTGTAAAGTTGGAAATTTGGCAAAAATAAACAATGAAATTTTAATTAATAAATCTATTTATACAAAAGTCCAACCAACCTAAAGGGGAGGGTAATTAAAAAAAGTCAAATGATGAAGAATGCAAATAAATAAAACGATATTATTTCTTGGTATGCATGATTTATTTCTATTGTTTTTGGCTCTTAATTGCATTTTCATAAAGGGTCTCATATGCATTGCAATAGCTAAAGGATAATTCTAAAAGAATATTTAGTGCAACATAAAGCCATGGGAAAATTCCCACAAGTAATACTTACCACACACATGCTAATAAAACTTTTATATAATTTTATCACTCAGTCTAGTACCTTGATATATAGGACTACTCCAAGCAAGTACAATATGGAATTTATTAGTGTCAAGTTACCTAATTTATATTTTCACCACATTAAAACCCAAAATAGTTTTGCTAGGAAATCCCATCAAGAATGTTATCCATAATGTGGTATGCTCACAGTACATTCACCCAACCCTAAATCACAAGAATTCCACATGAAATGATGCATGCAAGAAAGACTGTAAATATTAACCATTTATGAAAAACATTCTCAATTAACTATATTCACAAATTCACCATAATTAATCTCTAGGGTTTCTAGCTTTGTTTCCTTGTCAAAGTGTCAATCAAGTTACTCTCTATTCACAATAATTCGTACATAATTTAATTCACAAATTAAACACATGAAATGATAATGAAAATAATAATTATACTAGAGCAGAAAACAATATTGTGAAGCCTACTTACCTTAGTTTGTGATCTGCTGGATTAAATCCTTCTGTGGCAATACCTAGTTTTATATTGCGTGGATCTCGAGCAAACCATTCATTCTGTCTATCAAAGTCTTTCCAGGCTTTGCCATCAACGGGATGTCTCATAACATTTTCTTCTGCCTGCCTCTTCTCTTGATGCCATCGTGCATATTCAGATGTTTCCTTCGATACAAATATTCTTTGAAGCCTTGGGATTATTGGGAAATAGTGAAGTACTTTGTGAGGAACTTTTTTCTTTCCTTTCATGTCTTTCCATCGTGATGTGCTGCAGACTAGGCAATGGTTTTTGTTGGCATGCTCTTTCCAAAACAATGCACAATCATACTTGCACACGTGAATTGACTCATAACAAAGACCTACTATACGAAGAACACTTTTAGCTTCATTTTAAGACTTTGGTAAAGTATGACTTGCTGGGAGTGCCATACTCAACAATTCAAGCAAGGAATTAAATGCAGAATTTGAAATTCGGTTGTATGATTTGATATAGAGAAGCTTGATCAGAAATGATAATCTTGTGAAATTTTTATAGCCAGGATAAAGCTCTCGCTTGGCCTCATCAATTAAATTTGCAAATATATTTGGTTGACTATCACCTTGATTTCCAACTGTGTACAGATCTTGTACTAAACTTGGAATATTATCATCATCATATTCGTCGTCATAATCAACATTTTCTTCAGCCATTTTAGAAACACCATTATCCACATCAAAGTTACAGGGAACATCCTCGTCATTTTCTACATCATCACTTATTGATTCTCCATGAAACAACCACCTGGTGTATGTAATTGACATTCCATTCACATGCAGGTGTTCCATCACATCTTCTTGGCTATGATATTTCAAATTAAGACACCGACGACATGGACATAAGATTTCATCATTTCCATTGAAATGATCCCAAACAAACTACATAAATTGTTCAACACCGTTTATGTATGTGGCACTGAAACGTCGTGCATTTATCCAACTTCGATCCATTTTATTCTAAATTTAAAATAAATGATGACAAAATTTCAACAGGGAGCACACTTTATATGATAATAAATTATCTCATATATTGAGAAACAAAAATCATAAGGTATTTTTGCTGACTATGAAAATTAGTTGCATGTGGTATTTCATCAAACACCTTGATTGCACAAAGAACCACTAACAAAGTTTCCTCCCAAAATTACTACCAATGTGTGCGACTATTTGAGAAGAAAACAAATAGCAAGGGAAATCAAGAACAATAGTATATTAAAATCATTGGAGAATTAATCCAACGAGATTGACGAAGAAGTTAACTCACTGTGCTTGCAAGAGTTCCCGCACAAAATAAGATCAGTGAACATGTACTCCCTACTCACGAAGGAGGATAATGCACCACATGAGTAAATCCAAAGAAGAGAAATAGAAGAGGGAGATCCGAGCATTAGTTTTGTGCCTATTCTTCTGTTTCCCCAATGCTATCCGGTTGGTACAGGTAGAGGAAGTGACATAGCTATCTTATCTAGTCAACAGATTATGACAATCCTTACATTTGTCATGGATATGCATATTCTGTGATGAAGTAAATCATCATAAAGCTGCTACATCAATGATGAAATATAAATCGTCACTGAAATCGTCATGCATTACTGTTGACCTGGTCTCACCACCTCTGTAGAGCTTCTATGACGAAACAGAGTTCACCTTTAGTGACAATTTTATATAATTGTCATAAAATTCAGCCTCCGAAAAGGTCTTATGACGGTGCACCAAAGATCGTCATAGATTGATATGTTCTATGACAAAAAACTTATTTATCATGCTGTTTTTTTTCATTGAACATCAAATTTGTTGTAGTGTCTTCTGTATAAAACAACAAATTCTAACTACAAAAAATATATACAGTTTTCATCAAATATATTCATATGAGATCTTGTTATAAAAATTTAATTGTAACGAATATAAGAGTGTATTCGGATCATAGATAGATAAATATTTTAGAAGAAAAAATGTTTAAAGAACTTTGCACGCATACGCAGCAGGCCACTGGGTGGGTATAAAGGGCCATCGGGCTTGGGAGTGCAGCAGTGACACTGTGAGAGGGCATCCAGACACTAAGAAGGCAGGGGGCGGTCTCGCATGCATGCAGCGGTGGGGCACCTGATTTTTCACTGAGACTGGGCTCCCGGCGTTAAGCTTTTTCCTAATTTTCTCCGAGGGGGTACGTATCGACGTATCAGATCCGGTTCGCTTCCAGGTACATCCACAATCCCAAAATGTGTCATATGAGGGATAGGAAAGCATTAGGCATTGCTACTATGAGCACTAAACCTTGTGTTGCCTGATCTACCTTTCTTTGTTACATCATGCAGACGATCATGCACTAGCACAAAAACACCCATCACAGCCCCCTCATCACTGTCAGTTCATTTAGAACCAGCATCTAGGACCGAACGTATCCATTATGTAGAGAGGGGCAACCGCCCTATCTGCATCTCGTGCCACCTCACACCCATAGACCACCCCCCTACTCTTGGGCCTAGCACATTAGGCACTAGTCCACCAATAGCCAATTAGATCAATCAAGTATTCTAGGCATAAGGCATTGATCGCAATACATCGTCGTGCCTACACTCGTCGTCTCATCCGTCTAAGGTTTGCTCGATGGTTCGTCTTCATTGTTAACTCGCTTGATGCTTGTGGGGTGTGCCGTCGTGCCTATGTGGTGAGCCAGTGACTCCGTCCAACTTGATTTCGATAAAGTGAAGAAAAGGTTTCAAGCCATGGGCGATTGGGATCAAAATTGCAAAAGCATCCTAAACGACCAAGACATGCTTAATGATTTATTATCGGTACATATTCTCATATATTAACCAATTTTAAATATAGTTGATTAGTTAACTACCACTCATGTTTCATAATTGACTTATTTTTACAAATTGATAGGTTTATCATTTGATGTATAATGTATTATACGGTGCAAAGATTTATTACTTTATTTTTTAAATGCAAGGTGCTATCTTGGATATTCTTTTGTGTCTAAATTTATTAATTGTACTATATTTTTTATGTAACTGCAATATAAATATGCTATGTGTTAAACTCGGTTGTCTTTATCGACCATCTCCGCAATATCTGTATTTTCAATCTGCGTCTGCATCTGCCACTGCCGGCAGCGATAAGACGGTTCAAAAAAATGACATCTAGAATTGAACCGGCCGTGGTAGGCACTATTAGATCTAGATCAAAGGACTGAGATTCGTTGTTCCAGTCATATTTATTCATCACTTAGCCTCCCCATCGATCCCCACTCGGCCTCTACCTCCACACCTTCCCACCGAGCCCGCCCTCCCCCTTGATCCCATCTCTCTCTATCTACCTTCACCTTCCCATCCACCATTGTCGCCTCCTACTCTGCATCCACCTCTCTGCAATGGTCCCACCGCAACCACATTTGCAGATCCCTCCTTCCTCACCCTATCTCCCAACTCTTCTCCCTTGATCTCTCTCTATGCATGGCCTGAGCACAGGAGCCACCGGATCCGCCACTAACAGCTCAGGGATGGCTAGATCCAGCTGCCACAAGCTCAAAGGCACCCAGATCAATCAGTACTTGAGCCTGGGGTGCCTAGATCCAACTGTGGGAGGGGGAGGCCATGAAACATACCCAAAATTTAAATATTGAAATTTAATTGCGCCAAGAACATTAAACTGCATTCTAGAATTCTCCCTCCTTGGAATAAAACAAAAATGTAAACCTAATTGAACCAAGTCGAAAGAAATCCTAGATACAATAGAATGGCTCGTCAAAAGTTTCGTAAAACTCTCAAAGCTTCTTTAACGTGGTTGACTCAGTCAATGCTTTAAATTCAAATTAAAATTTCAACTAATGAACCTTTCTCATCTCCTTGAAACCAAACCACTCGTAGTCAAAATAAAAAAAATATAAAGAATACATAATATGGCATTGTGAACCTAGGATATCAATTTCTAAGTCAAATAATTAAATCAGTTTAGCATATGGCAATAATTCAATCTTAACATAATCACCGTACTGTGATTGCCCTTGTGTACTGTGAATTGTTTTTCGAATAGTTTGGAATTTCTTACATAGTATGATTGCACTTGTAAAGACTAAATCGGCTAAGATTTTTTTCATAATTATTTCTTGGAACTAAAAATTACGGAAAATTTTTCATAGCTACCAGACAATAGTATGATCCATCAGAATTAAGTGTGGAGGCCATGGGCCCCGGGTATCTTATCAGAAGCATTAGGGTCACTCAAAGAGAGGATGGGCCTAACCTTATAATTAGGGATACAATAGGACTCGACATATATTACTTTGTACGACAAGGAAAAGATATAGTCCTAGTCGGGCACGTTGTATTTCTACAAGGAAATCTCTTGGTCAGAGTCCGACTAGAATTCCTACCCTGTAACCCTATCCTCCCAGTATATAAGGGCAGGGCGTCCCCTAAGGGCAACTAAGACAATCTCATCAGAGAAATTTCAAAGGCAATACACAAAAGTTGGAAGTAGGGTATTACCTCACCTCAAGGGTCTAAACCAGGATAAATCATTTTGTGTTTCTTTGCAATCCATCAAGTTTAGGTCTCACGAGTAACCCCATATTATTATTGCTGATATAAAACATCGACAGTTGGCGTGCCAGGTAGGGGCATCAGCAAGATCATCTTCGACAAGCCTAATGAATTCAACCACCGGAGTCGACGGCGTTAAGTTCTTCCCTGGGCAAACGATTAGCTTCGGGAGTCTCGACTTCATCGCCGACAAATTCAGCGACCTCACCCTGTCCGACTCGGACTCGATCCGATTGGCTAGAAATCAAGCCGACTCCGTACCAGTCGGCCTACTCAACGCTGCAGCAATCTTCGGTGACATGCTACAGCGATCCCCATGATGCTCAGGTCTCGGGACAACTCTTTCTTACGGTGTTCGACTCGGACTTGGCCTTGAGCCAGCCGAGATCGGGCTAAGAGAGGAGGAGGAAGTCAATCTCCCGTTCGGACTCAGCAACGCCGCAGATAATCAACATCTAATGCCGTAGACCCGATCCCCTGGAGTTCAACTCGGATATGGCCCAGAGCCACTCGAGATTGGATCTAGGGAGGTCAGAGTCATAATTACCCCCCTCAACTACTCTGATTCCAACTCTAAGTCGGACAACAGTTCAGCAAGCTTCTCACCACCATGCAAAATCTTCATGGTGTCCAAGGGCTCGACTCCCACTCAAGAGGCACACCGACTATGAAATTTACAAGAAGAGGAAGCCCACCGACTATGTGAACAACAGGAGGAAGACACAAGACGCCTGCAGGCCAAGCGCGATGCTCGCAACAATAATCTGTGCAAGGCTGGGCAGACTACTCAACAGGAAATCCTCTAAACCCGAGTCGGCAACCACGATGTTTTCATAACTCCTCAACAGAATGTTGTGGCTGCTGCAACTCTACTGGATACACTGCAGTTTAGGCCTGATCACCAGGCTACCCGACGATAGCAAGGATAAAAGCCATGATCACCGCTGCTGCATATCAGCAGCGTCAATAGTCGGGTGACACTCTCATACCTACCAACAGGTCGGCTTCTCCAACGGCGATCTCATCTACCTCAACGTGATGTCGAGCAGCCGGCTCTAGTCAGCCGCATACGGATTCACGCTACACGTCACTCAGTAACCATAATAATGACCGACGGCGCCAAAATCAAGATGATCATTGGGACAACCAGGCTGTCCAAGGCCGACTACAACGAGATCTCTGGCAACATATCAATGCACGACGCCGCGAACGTGAGGAATACGAGCGTCGCCGACTAGACGATGAGAATGAGCGCTTCGGCCTCCACCATGAGCAGTTTCATCACCGTAGTCGGAGTCCTCATACAGATGAAGGAGTACCGGCCTTCACCCATGAGCTGTAACAAGTTGACTGGCCATTAGGCTTCAAGCCGACTGGAATTGAAAAATACGACGGGAAGACCAACTCCGAGTCCTTACTCACAGTTTATACTCTAGCGATCCGAGCAGCTGGAGGAGATCACAAGGCCATGGCTAACTACCTCCCAGTTGCTCTAGCCGACTCGGCAAGGACATGGCTAACTGGACTTCCTAAGAGGTCAATCGGCTCCTGGGGAGAACTCCGGGAACGCTTCATCGCCAATTTCCAAGGAACATACGAGAGGCCATCTTTCGAGTACGATCTGTATTAGTACCATCAACGGAAAAACGAGTCTCTTCATGATTTCATCAAGAGGTTTTTTGAGAAGAGGAATTCAATCCCGAAGATCAAGGACGAGGTCGTCATCGCCGCCTTTTGTAAGGGAGTCAGAGACACCCCGTTCATTGCCAAGTTTACTCGGAAAACTCCCTCTTCCATCAAGGCTCTTTTTGACATGGTGAACAAATATGCCAACTCGGCCGACGCAGTTGCTGAGGCCCTAGATGACAAGAAGGAGCCCCGGCAGAAGGACAAAAAAGACAACAATGAGCCAGCATAGAACAAGTCCAACAACCGCAAGCGCAAGTCAGACAACGTGGTGGCTGCTGTAGAGCGTACTCGGCCGCGACCCCCGAGGACAGACGGGTACCAAAAAGTGATGAACGGGTCATGCCCCTTTCATCCAAAGGGCAAGCACGCGGCTAAGGACTGCTTCATGCTCAAAAAGTTTGCTTCCGAGCAAACCTCAACATTTGGCAGCAATAAAGACAAGGACAAGCCAGATCAGGGCGTAGCCGACGACTACCAAGATCCCCAGGCTGAGCTCAACCACATCTTTGGAGGGTCGACCGCATACGAGTCCAAGAGGAAGCAGAAGCTCACAGCACGTGAAGTCAATTCGATCTCTGAAGACGCCCCCAGTACTTGCGTTGGTTAGAAACGCCAATCACGTTTGACTACGCAGATCACCTCGATTGGGTTACTCATCCAGGACATTACCCACTCGTTCTGGACCCGGTCATCAGAAGCATCAAATTGAAAAAGGTTCTTATTGATGGAGGAAGCACTCTCAATATTTTGTTCGCTAAGACGCTCGATAAGATGAAGATCTCTCGTTCCAAGCTACGGCGGAGTACAACGCCCTTCCCAAGGTAATCCCGTCTGTCTTCACTCCACTCGGACAGATAACGCTGCCAGTTACTATTGGCACGCGGATAATTTCGCGTACGAGAATATCTGCTTCGAGGTTGCTGACTTCGAGACCGCATATACGTAATACTCAGACGGCCAGCACTAGCCAAACTCATGGGCAGTGCGCATTATACATACATGATGCTCAAGATTGCAGTCAAAACTCAACAAGGCAATCAGGAATCAACAACGCTGGAGAAATCTACTCGGGATTCACTCGGGAGGACAACATAGAAGACTTACTTTTGATCTTTTCAGCTTGGGCCCAGTTTTCGTCCCTGAGCTTATCTACCGACCCGCTCAGACACGTTTCCCTTTCTTGGTTGGTTCGCTCCAGTTCGTCCTTGGCAACCTGGAGCTGGCGTAGTTGTTGTAGTTGGGGGGCGAGCTCAGTCAGGACTTTATTCATCTTCTCTGAGCGATCGACTATCTTCTGCTCAACACAAACTAAGGGAAATCAGAGTCAGACGGTGAAACACCAGATCAATAGAAGTTATCAAGCAATCAACATCGTGAGACTCGCTACATACCTGGACTCCCTTGGACGTAGCAATTGCAGCATACATGAGACTTCTGTGTTATCTTAGTGTTGCTGTCTCGTCATGCTTGTAGCTATTTGCAACTCCCTCGGGGGTGACCCAATAAAAAGTTCTTGGGAAGTTGCGCAGAGGGGCTTCGAGTCTAGGGAGATATCTTTCATCAGAAGACGATGATATCACTGGCGATGGGGTCCTGGCCCTGATCTCGGCTGTTGCAGGGGCTTCAGCGATCTGCTCGGGGGCTGGAGCAGCGGTTTCAGGTTCCACTCCCTGATCGGCCGGCGCTGGTAATTCTGTTGTCAAGGCTACTTCAGCTTCAGCAGCTGGGGCGGCCTCTGGCGTGGCAGATGAAATTGCTGGTTCTGGCTCGGCTGGGATGGGCTCAGTGGCAGGAGCTGCTAGCGTAGTCCCCTTGGGATCTATGTCAACTTGCTTCTTGCACAATATGCCAAATATCAATACATTTACCATTTCATTCAAGATTCTTAGAAGAATGAAGGTATTTTTTATTACCTCTTGGAAGTCTTGAATTTCCACTGAGGAGCTCCAGGACAAGTCGGCGAGGGGCTTGATAGCCTGCTCGGTGGCAGAGAGCTATTGACTATCAGGCCATTCGGTGCGGCAGTCGGTAGTGGAGATTTGGCCCTAGTTGGCTGTGTCCCCAATGCGGCCGACTGGGGGTCAAGGAGCATAGTGGTGCTGGCCTTGGGCTAGGTGATGCTGATCTTGGGCTTGGCGGCCTAGGAGCTAAATCGACAGGATCCTTGATCTTCAAGCTCCCTGGCACTGCACTCGGTGTGCTTGTTTTCTTCTTGCCCAGGTCTTCAATTGGCTTCTTCCCAGCCCTCTTGGAGCTAGGTTGGGCGGCACAAGGGCTAGCTAGCCGCTTCTTCATTTTGGTGGCCGGCTGATTTTGGGAGTCATTATCAAACTCCACACAGTCCTGCAAATATTTCGATGACATACATCATGCATTGCAGAACAATCTAAGACAAAAATCCACAGACATTCATCAAAGAAGGATAACGATTCAATATCACTTTCATGATTACCTGTGGCCGAGGCCTGCTCTGGCTGTAGGGCGTGGGGGCGTGTTCTTCATCCTCTATCTCCACTACCCCATTGACGAAGAAGCCGAGCAGGGTATCAGTAACCTTGTTCTTGTCGGCTACGTCGGGGTATTCGCGGCTAGGATCATCCTTGCCTTGGTAGTCCCAGCTAAAATGGCTCCTAGCCTTCAAAGGTCTGGTGCGGCGGTTGAGGAAACACCTTGCCACCCAGGGATCACTCAGCCCTATGCTCTTCAGGAGGTCGATCTTCTCCATCAGCTGGAACACCTGCCCCATTTCCTCGTACGTTGGCACAAAGGACCAGCTGGGTAGGACAGTTGGAGGAGAACAAGTAAAAGGGGGCAGAGAGGGCTCCAGATTTGAGCAGTAGAACCACTCTCTGTGCCAGCCCTTGAGTGATGTCTTCAGAGGAACATTGAGATACGTCTTCTTCATCTCGTTCCTAAGTTGAAGACTAGCTCCCCCGATGACTTGGATTTTGTTCTTGGACGGCTGGGGCTTTATGTGGAATAGGTACCAGAAGAGATTGAAATGGGGCTTGACCCCTAGAAAGGCTTCACACAAAGTGGCGAAGATAGAGATGTGAAGGATAGAGTTGGGATTCAAGTTCACCAACTCTATTTGATAAAAGGATAGAAGCTGGCAAAGGAAATCTGAAGCTAGGAGAGTGAGACCGTGATCAAAAAATGAGGTGAAGACGACAGCCTCACCAAATTTAGGTGCTGGTATCGACTCTCCCTCCGCAGTGCGCCAGTGGATTGCATCCTGACGTTGTAGCATCGATCGCTTCTCTTATAGCTTTAGCTTCACCGGGTTGTAGTCCGACATCGGCCAGACTCCGGCGGCCATCTCAAGGATCGCAAATGGGGCTTTTGGCATTGCTGGAGGTGAAAAGATTTGGGGAAAAGATTTGTGGAGACTTAGAATGGATGCGGCGGAGCAAAATCGGGTGAGTCTCGAGTGGGGACGCAACCTACAGCGAACCCTAGCGAGGCGGAGAGTGAAATTTGGGTGCAGAAGTTGGAAGATGAAACGATTGGCGGATTGGAGAAGAAGGGGGAATCTTTTCTCTCTCCCCGCTTTATAAAGCCTATGCTGATAAGTGGGTTTGGGCCGACTAATTCAGTACTGGGCCATAAGACATGAGTTTCTAAATGGCATGCTCTATTGAGCCGACTGCTGGCTGTGTTGAAATCATAGTGCAGATGCTATTTACAGAAATTGATTAAATAATCAGATATGCTTCATGAAGGCCTAATAGCTGAACACATGTATTCAAATATCTACATTATTTACTAGGTATTGAGGACATATCCTTATAAGGATCAATAGCTAGTCTCCATTAAAATTGGGGATGTAGGTATCTCTTAAGTACACCTGACCACATATTGGATTAAAATCCATGAAGTGGTACTCGGCTTACATGCTTAGCCAACAATTGCCCTGAGCAAAAATTCTTCTAGCTGACATGATGCTGAAGAGTCTAATTTCCAAGTAGTACGCTACTCGGAAAAGACTAAAGGGTTAAAGATCTTTGACTTTAGGTTTAATTGTTTCACAATTAAGCACAAAGTCGGGGGCTACACCTAATAGGTGCACCTATTCGGCGCATACTATTCATATTTTACCATGAAACCCTTCATAGCCTCGTTGCCAACCGATATGAAGCAGGACTTGGAGAAGAAACACTCGGACAACGAGAACTCGGGAGCAAGGCACTCGGGAAGCTTTCCCCAAGGAGGATAAACACTCGGCATCAGCTGTGACTCAACTATGAAGGTCTCAGGGGCTGCTGTGGAGGCCATGGCCCCAGGTACCTCATGAGAAGCATTAGGGCCACTCGGACAGAGGATGGACCTAACCTTGTAATTAAGGATACAATAGAACTCAGCATACATTACCTTGTACGACAAGAAAAGACTATAGTCCTAGTCGGGCACATTGTATTCCTAGAAGGAAATTCCTTGGTCGGAGTCCGACTGGGATCCTACCTTGTAACCCTATCCCCCCGGTATATAAAGGGAGGCAGGGCGCCTCCTGAGGGCAACTGAGACAATCTCATTAGAGAAACCTCAAAGGCAATACACAATAGCTGGAAGTAGGGTATTACCTCACCTCGAGGGCCTGAATCAGGATAAATCGTTTCGTGTTCCTTTGCAATCCATCAAGTTTAGGTCTTATGAGTAGCCCCATATTATTATTACCGATATAAAACATCGACACTTAAGAATCACTGTAAATTTTTCTATATTTTATCAATTGATCTGGTACCTCAATTAAATCGGTCAAAACCGATAAAAACAGGAATTTAACAATAAAAATTAACCTACTTCATAATTTCACCACAATTAAACCCTAAGTCTTCTGACTCTGATTCTTTGCCGGACTGTTAACCACACACCCTATATACATATGATTTTTACAAAGATTTTAACTCCATATTAGCTACAAGAAAATGCTCGGTCAACACCCCTAAGTGAGCACAAAACTGAAACTTGGTTCCAACTCAAATTCTTCACTCTCCTTCCTAGCAAGCGGTTCCCATGGACCATGGACACCACCTGTCAGTCCCAGAAACTGCCCTAAACACCCTAGCTTCGCCAGCACATGTGGCGAGAGACATGCTGGAACGCCACCAGAGCGCCTGACCGCGCAGTAGAGCACGGCGACGCATGGGCACACGCGTCCGTCGATCTCTGTGTACCTCTAGCCTCAAAACTCGTTGCCATCCTTGTTTTGCACTCTTGTGCTAAGCAAACTTGAAGAACAAGCCAAGAAAGCCGTCGCTTTCTCCTTTTCCACTACAAGCTGAGAGGTAGACAGCGGTCCAGATTATCGACAAGTTGACGTCATCCCCATCTCATTCATGTTCTCTCTCCCCAAATAATGCCCAAGCCATTCCCTCTGATCTTGTTCAAATCCATGCAGTGAGCGAAAGGGAACTCCGTCACGCTACCGCCGCTTCGGAGCACACACCAGAACGTGGAGGCGACGCTGTGACCATGTTCTGGCCGCTGTGAAGCCATTCCAATATGTTGTCATGCCATCAATCTGCCTCGGCCTAAGGTGTAAAACCCCTCAAAGAAGCCCTTGAACCATGCCCTCAAAGAAGTTATAAGCCCTCCAACCAACTGCGGCCACAAGCCATGCCTCTCAGACTAGCGAGTCTCTAGCCAACTTCTTACATGAACCATGTATACGATGTCCCTAACCTTGTGCCTTTTCGCCACTTTGGTGTATGACAGCCTGCAAAGGGGGTGGGGCAGCCCGTTAGGTTCACGGGCTAACCCTAAATATTTGGAAAAGGTTCTTGGACCGGCCATATGTTCTTAGGGAACAATGAGTCCAGGAATCAATTGACCCTAGGGTACCTGTGGATCGAACACACATCGTCGCATCGAGCGCCTGCTCCAGAGCTCGCATGGTGGCTTCAGGGCTCTCGGCTCCGACGCATGCTTGGTGTAGGGCTTTCGGCTTCAAGGGAGCAGCTCCCCACTTGGAACACCTAGTGGACTCTTCTTCATAAGCTCATGCCTTGATTCAGTTGTATGATCAGAATTAACTAGCTTGGAACAACAGTAGTGCCGTTGATTCCCTTGCTATCCATGTGAAGAGTAACCTAGTGAGTACTAATTGTTGATAGTAATTCTGTTCTACAATCAAGCTGAAACTTTGATTTTCGGTTTTGCTGAAAAGCATGAGCTCTATCTAATATTTCAAACTATATAGAAAGGAATACAAGATTTAGGTCGGTTTACCAACCTACATTGAACAGATCTAGTCCAAACTGAACCCTTGCAACTACTCCTAACAAGCAACTTGCAAAATAGACATAAATAAGTCACACCTAGAATTTCCATCTAAAATTCGAGTGATTTAATTGTGTGAAAATTCTCGTCCAGGAATTAACCAAGGCACACAAATGACATAATTGATATCAAAGTAAATGTCTTACAAATATCGAGTATAATTATTACAGAGCCAAATGGTACCTCTCAAAAATAATAAATGTCTTTACAGCAGAATAGGCAAGACGGCTCCAATCCACAGGCGCTTGACCAGGTTCCCGCTTAGTCCTCCAATAATCCTTCATCATTGTAGTACTTCTTTGATGATGATTGTTGATTGTAAGGTGAGTACATGGAATACCCCGCAAGCCACATAGCAAAGATACAAGTACACAGATATACAAAGAAAGGTATAATAGGGCTCATTTGCATAAATAGCATTTAGTAAAAGCATTTAAGAAGTACTAAAACAAGTAATCATTAAACAAGATTAATCACCATCGTAAGACCCTCCAAGGTAGTACGGGCCCAACCACTCCCAACCTGGAGCTAATCCAATTCAAGTCGAAATTAATTTATTATAAGTGTGACTAATCACGAAAAATAATGCTAGGCCACGCATTAACTGCGGGCATGGCTATTCGAACAGTTTTACTCTAGCAAGAGGTGTACCAATTAACCCACAAGACACAACCCTATAACATGTTACCATGTGCCTCAATACTACCATGGTACCTCCGAAAGGAGTTGTGAAAGGACCATCCATGTAACTCACACAACAAGAGAGCCACCCGCTGAGCCACCTGTCTCCGGTGGGGTTGATCAGATTCCTAGGCAGGGAGACATCCCAACACCCAAACCATGGACTTATTGACGACTGCCATGTGTGGACTTATTGATGACTGCCACAACACACCATGGTCCCTCCGGTTGAACATGTCACACTTCAACTCCCGCCATTACCCATTCTAGGTTGTGGTTAGTATGAGTACTGCTTTACAAAGATAGCTCGCGAAAAGCATCAACAACATTCCATGTGCTCACAACCCACCATTTAATCAAATTTTAGTTGACCAATTAATTAACCGCACACGACCCCGGTCGTGAACTAGATCATCATTTCATGTTATCCATATGTCATAATTAATAATTAAGTGATAGCCCATAAGTTCCACTATAGTTTCTAGGCATGGCTAAGCAGGGTCCTATAGTTATTCTAGCCAACCAATAATTAAAGCTAGCTAGTCACAATATCCCATAGGTACAAATAATAGGTGATCAAAGCTAATGGGCCATAATCAAGGAATAGGGTTCCCCTCCCGATGACAATGCAAAATAAATACACATTTGAAAGAAACATAGCTTTAAAACATGGGTACAACATGCTCAAAGGGATTTAGGATCTGTGTGACCTGCCTTGCTGCTCTACGAAGGTCTCGAAACTCTCCTCGTAGAATCCTGCCTCTTTCGGAACTACGGCGGCTAAAGACAATAAACAAAAATGACAAAAACAGTACATATGCACACATCAACAGTATAATATTAATTTTTAATGGGTAGATCATGATTTTTAAAGAATTATGTAAATTGAATCACCCCAAACAGAATTAGGATGAATTAGTTATGAATTTCCAAACTTTACAGCCTATTTCATGTGTTATAGAAATTAATTAAATATTTATGATGTCAGCCCTAAGGAGAGAGAGTGAACCAGCGGCTCACACGCGGGGCCCATAAGGCAGAGAGAGAAAGGGGACTGGTGCATCGTGGACTAGGTGCACCAAAGCTACCCACCAGTTTGGACGGCTTGGATTAGTTTGAGATTGAATCCGACAGCTAGGATTAGATCAACAGGATCAGATGGCTAAAACTTGATCTAGATGGATCTAACAGGTAAGATTAGATCACAGATGATCGGACGGTTGAGATTTAATCCACCCAGATTGATCTCACGGGCGGACAAGCGAGCACCAGGTGGCGAACATGTCGGATGGGAGGACAAGGTGGCGGCTAACGAGGATGCTGACACAGTGCCACATTGACACGGTCTCGCCGGAGAGGGACGACGCTCTGATCCCGATGGTCGCCGGCGAATGGTGGCACGGTGGAGCAAGGCGAGGGCACAGGGAGGTAGAGGAGATTGCGGCGACGCTTACCGAAGCAAGAACCACAGGGATCGGCGACGGAAAACGACCGGCAGCGAGCTCCAAGCGGCGGCGGTCCTCGGGTCCCTAGTGACAACGATCTTCCGACGGGTTCTGGCTTCAACAAGTTGGCGGCCAGTGCTCCTCTCTGCACTGCGGTGCCAACGGTGGTGGTGGTGAGGTCCGGCGACGGCGGAGACAGAAGCGAGGCATGGCTGAAACGCGGCGGTGCGGCGAAGCAAGGTTGACTACGGCGCTAGAGCTATCTAGGGCTAAATGAGTTCAGGTGGCGGCGGGATGAGGTAGAGGGGGATCTGGGGGTCCTATTTATAGTGGAGAAAGAGGAGATCGGCTGGGGTTCGGTTGCCACGGCGGTTAGGGTTCATCTCAAACTCCCACAGCTTCACGAGGTCAAGACGGCGCCAATTTCTTCGGGGTTTTTTTTGTGGAACTTGGAGGAAAAGAGAGAGGAGGTCAAGGGGATCAAAACCCCTCAACTAATTTGAGCGTATTGGCGAAGGCGCGGGCAAATTTCACCCGGGATCGGAATTGGGCGCCGGCGGGTCTCTGGCTCAAGCTTGAAGACGACGCTAACAGCTAGGGCCCACCGGCTAGAGAGAGGAGAGGGGAAAGCGGACTCCCGCGTGAGATGGGTTGGCCTGGGCTGCACCGGCAGCGCAGAGGAGAGGAGGCCGAGGGGAACAAGACTGGGCCAGAATCGGCCCAAACCTTGAAAAGCGATTTTCTAAGGATTTTTCAATTAAAATAATTGCTAAAATGCTCTTTCATTTACTAAATATACTTCTCTTGCTCAATTAATTTCCAGAAAATTCCAGGAGCTAAAGGATTAAGAAAAATATTTTATAAAATTTTAT
The DNA here is from genome assembly GCA_003991445.1 of Oryza meyeriana var. granulata. NCBI lineage: Eukaryota > Viridiplantae > Streptophyta > Magnoliopsida > Poales > Poaceae > Oryza > Oryza meyeriana. The sequence goes on along the minus strand of RYFJ01002997.1, from coordinate 33,303 downwards.
CTAAGCCCACTTTCTGTTGAAAATGTTCATTGATTTGTAGTATTTCACTCTTTGGGCATTTTAATAAATTCTAAAAATGCATTTTCTCAAGATTTAAATATTTAGGGAATTTTAGGGTGTGATAATAAGTTACTTCTACTTTACTAATACAGATTCTAGGATTACATATGACACTAATTTTCAATCAACCAGATATTGTATGGCAATTCCTCAGTGCAAACAACTTAAGGAGTGTTACAAATACTGGTGATGAGAGGTTGCCTAGACCATCTAAAAATTGCAATACATTAAAAGATGTGATTGGTTTTGTCATTGCTTGGGCTCATCCCTTTGTAAGAAATCATGTCAACTTCAAGTATAATTTTCCCATGGTGCAATATTTGCATATATCTCATTAATCGTATAATATCTTCACTTTTCAGGTAAAAAAGCCTAAGACTACGAGTTCTACCCACTAGGTAGGCCACTTCTAATTTGATTAATTGAGCTTGCAGTGTTGGATTTCATGAGTGCTCATGTCTAGAATTTTGCTGCTATTATTGGTTTGACTGCAAGATAATTAATGGAGGACTATGAAAAAAAAAAGGAAGAGAGGCCTGATGCACAACTTTCTATTGGAAGAAATCTTATAGATTTATTCTAGCCATTTAGAAAAGACTTGCGTCAAGTCTGTAGGATGTTTATATGTATGTGTCTATTGCACGTTAGTTTTCCATTTAATTGTGAACTTAGTCCATTTACATGGATGTTTTATTTAGTTGTAAAGTACCTGCTCTTTAAGTATGTTACAACATTTCCCCTTTAATATATGTATATATGTTGCATTTGATCAGGGATATTGTACAGCTCTTGCAATTGTTACATCCACATGTATAGACTCATAATAAATGTATGAAATATTAAATTAACGTACGATATGCATTATCTGTATATATAATACATACAATATACTAATTGGAGAAAAAACATACTATGTTTGACATCTACAAATACTCCTGGTTAGGATCTTGAGGCATCACAAAACGTCCTCACGTACGCATCTATATCAATTAATTAAGACGTACTGTAGGTATTTTTATAAAAGCGCCTCTATGTCTTTAGGAATGCAATTTACACATCTCTAGCAATGTCTTAAATGATCTAGGTACGCTTTAGAAAGCGTCTTCATATTTTTGAGATGGCCCACACATAGACGTTCTTATGATGCCTTTATAAAAGCGCCTCAGTTGTCCGTGGGACAAAACAAAACATGTCTAGACTATAAATAAGATGTCTTCCTAGGGGTTGTTTTGTCGTAGTGACGTATGAGGCACACTCTGAGTTTGCCCTTAATAGAGCCAAAAGAAATTATTAAATAAATTGCTTAAGGAAATCATTTTATAAGACAGGAGAGAAAAAGTAATAGCAAAAACCTTAAAGAATAATCTATCATGGCAGGGAATATTTTTCTTGTACTAGTTGGGTGCCCGTACGTTGCAATGAAAATATATCTGCATATTTTCGCACCATCTAGCCCTTTCGCACCTTGTCAAAGCTAAATTTGAGGAACATGAGTAACATGTTATTGCCCACAAATATATTATAGTAGTTAGTGAAATACAAAATTTATGTCAAAGCAATTTATATGACACGTTTCATTTTCAATAATTCAAACACAAGCCTTCACGACAAAAGTCTGTTTTCCACCAATTTCTTGCGCTTAAGAAAAACACAACTTTAGGTTTCCTAAATGTTTCATTTTTTTGCCTAAGAATCTAGTAGCAGCAGGTAACAACGACCTTTTGCTGGCCTTAGGGGCCATAAAGGAAAAGCATTTTTCACATTATGTTAATCTATCTAGGTTCAGAACTTCCATAATTTGTGGCTAATTCAAAAGAAGGCACCAAGTGAGCATTCAGTACATTAAACTAATGATGCTTGATACATGCACTTACAAAATTGTGCTAGAAAAATAAAGACCAATAGCGTAGTATGTTTGATATTACGGGCAAAAGACATCAAACCAGAGGTACACATTGAAGTTTTTCCATACAGTCCGATCATATATAATTCTAGTTGGCCGTGTACATCCAGCAAGGATGTAGAGGCCAGATTGTTATCCGTTATCTAAAAAACATATAATTCCAGTTAAAATAAAACAATATTTATTACTGGGCATTCATACACTTCCCATTAAAAGGTTGGATTCCTATCTAATAACGTGGCATATATGAAAAAAAAGGCAAAGTCACCGTTGAAATAACAGTGTCAATCAGTGAATGAAATTTTGATCCAAACACACATAACATCAATCAGTTTCCAAAGAAAAATCAGGTAGTCTCCTATAATACCTGAGCCATAATGACGGTGGTTCCACATTGTACTGATACCTAGTTTAGGATCTTCAACAAAGATGGCTTAGATATGTCAGGCATAATCCTCTCCTGTAAATAAGTGTTCAAAACCTCTTAAGAGAATGAATTTCAGTTTTGTTATGCAAGATTTTTGCTACTTGTTAGGCTGGTTATTCAAAGCCATCTACTGGCTCCTGGGTTTCATTCCATCCGTATAGCTTCAGAAGAGATAATTCAGTCTGTAGTGCTTTGAAAGTCACCGTGGCATGGCGCTGATGGATACTTCAGGTCAACAGGAAAAACCCATTTTCATTCATTGCTGAGCGGCTTGGAGGTTAATACTTCATTACCACTAACAAGGATTACTTGAAGCTCATTTTTCTTGATAAAGGTATGTATGCAGCTGCAAAGACATAGTTATCATTTCTTTTATAAGAAAGCGGCTACATTGCTAAAAAATACTTTAGTTTTACATCAGTGTCTAAAGTTTCGACCAATTTTTAGTCTACAACATCCAAATTTTGTTGAAACAGTAGTACAATTCAAGGACCAAATAACCTTTTAAAATGATGCCCATTGATGTACATCAAACACAACCATTAATTTAATAATTTCTAGCACTTGGTTGTTACCGACAATAGAGACATCTAAAATTTTACAAGGACAATGTAATGCTCAGAAATAACTTTACCCATGTGGCAATGGTTAACACTACCAACCTTGAAATTGTGTTAGTTACAGGGTTGGTAGCACAGAACATATACAACACAATAAAGATTCAGAGGTGGGATTTTGTTGATTTTACTAAGGACTGGAGATGTGTAAAAAGATTAAGTTCTCTCCTATGATATTGACCTAAATTAGTCCTTAGCTCCTATAAGCCTGAATATAGCAGCATATTGGTTACATATGAAGGCTCCTTTGGAACGCAGGAATTTTATAGATTTTCACATGAATCAGTTTAGTTCCCGCGAAAGTCCTCCTTCCTTTGTTCAAAAGGACGCCAAAATATGTAAAGACAAAAGCATTTCCCGCAGCTCTTCATTCCAGGAGCAGTAAAAGTTGCTTCAAGGGGTTTCAACAAGTATTTAGCAAATGAAAACCATTAATATATGGAGTTGAACTCATCCAAACAATATAGATTCAAATTCAACATGTTACCTTGCTGATCTGTCATATATTCCCTATGTGCCGCATCAAGGAGAAAATCTCCGATGTGCCTTGCAGGAATCCTGCGCAGCTACGGTGCATTGATAGGTTATAAGCACAGCGCAGGATAACCCCAAGCTGAGCCTGAAGAATGTAGAATGCAAACCATAGTACAAATAATAAAAGCACAAAGAGCATATTAGATAATTTATTGACCACAAGGTAGATTAGCACAAAATTAATAAGTACCCATCAACTTATCTTGTAGTTTATATCAAAAGGATAAGACACCATGACCTTACATAATCCAGATCCAAGAAGGGCCACTCACCTGTAGTCTAACAACTGCTTGTTGAGCTCTGTCTTCAAATCCTGGATCGTCATCAAATATATACTTGGATGCTTTATAGAAAATCTGCAACAGAACCAAATTGTATATTGTATAAACTAAGCAGAACCAAATGGTTGTTTTCAAATAAATTAATTTTGTAGGGATTTTACAAAATCAAATTAATTATGTAAAAGACTTGCAAAATTGTTCTGCTCTAAAGAAGCTTTACATAGGATTCACGGGCTAATCTTAGATTTTCTTGGTGTCGTACATTAGAAGAATAGGGTTTTTCTTATCCTATATGAGACTTTGATCCACTCACACAGAACAAGTTAAAAGATGCCTCTTGCATCTCTGTATGAGATTTTGGTCCTACCATTTAATTAAATTATTATGTGGATTTCAATGTTCAAAGGCTCATGAACCACAGTTGTGTTATACCTTAAGTTTCCACGACAGCTGCCTAGATGGTGAGGTAGTGAAATACTGCTTGATGGTTGGTGTTAGAAATATAAGTTACTTTTTTGGGTTTGAAATCCTTGTGTGTGAAGTTTATGTGACTAAACTTTGTTTTCAGAAAAAGGTTAGTGAGTTCAAATAAATACTCTGCTTATAAATCTTTAAGTTAGCACATAAGGATGCATAATTACAATCACATAGTGTTTGAGCTGTCAATTCCATAGTCACATTCAATGGTTACTGAGAAGCATGTTCTAAGTATCATTGTCCAGCATCTTTTTCTTGTTTTTGCGATAGGAATGACATTTCAATATAATAAAATTGAAGATACCGTGGAAAAATTCGACAAGAAATTCTGATTTTGAGCCCAACTAAAACCCACCTTATCTTCTCCTCCACCTTCCTCTCTTCCTCCTCTTCCTCGAATCCTACTGCTCCTGCTGCTGCTTCTTGCTTTGTTGCTTGTGGCCGGAGCAAGAGGCGGCCATGGTCACCACCGACGCTCCTCCGGCAGGGCCCGTGGTCGAGGAGAATCCTGCGGCGCCTGATGGAGACGAGGTTGCGGCAGCGGCGGAGCAGCCCAAGGTAGTCGAGCCGGCTGGTGAAGCAGCGGCGGCGGCGGAGGAGGAGGAGGAGGAGATAAGATTTGAGGGGAAAGGTGGGACTTTGGGTGGAGAAGAGGCCAAGGATGGGGAGGTGGAGGGCGGCGGAGGGGAGCCGGCGCGAGGTGGAGGTGCGGAGGGGATGGGAAAGGCGGGAGCTTGAAGGCGGCGGAGGCGAAGGAAGAGGGCGGCGGCGGGGAATTCGCCAGCGTGCGGTATGCGGTGGCAGCAGCGGCGGGGAGGTGGAGGCCAAGGACGGGGAGGTGGAGGCGGCCGAAGGCCGGGAGGCCGGTGGCGAGGTGGAGGTGCTGGAGGGGGATGGTAAAGGCGGGAGCTTGGAAGCGGCGGGGAATTCGCTGGTGTGCGGCGTGGCTGGTTGAGGAGGAGGCGCAGCGCATGCGTGCGGCGTGCGGCGGCACGCTCGAGGGAATGCGCAGGGATCGATGCGGAGGCACGTGAGGGCTGCTTATAAGTGGCCAAACGGGCGGACCGAGCCGGCACAGCCCAAGGCATGGCCCGTTACAGCACGGTCCGTGTAGACATGGTTCCTGTAGCGGTCTATGTGCCGGTCCGTGTGCCTCCCTCGGCCTAGGCATGGCACGTCAAGATCGTGGGTCATGTCGTGCCGGTACGGCTGTCAAGCGTTTGGCCCCGTGACCAGGCTAGCCCGGTACCTCCGCCGGCTTCCCGCCTGCGCGCCTCCCTTCCGCCAACGCTGGGCAGGAGTGCTGGGCCACTAGCCTGGGGGTGGGGGCTCTATAGCCGACGGTGGCGGAACATTAAAAAAAGGTACAGTTGAAAAGAAAAAAAACAAAAAAGACTTAAAATTCTGAAAAATTAAAGGAGTTGTAAAAAATTATCTGAGATGAGTAAAAAAATATGAGGGTATTTTGTGATGATATTAGAGGAGGAAGTTTTCATTTTTTTTAACAAGCAAAATAACAACACATATATAATTATGTAATTTAATATGTGCATAAGTATAGGGGAAAATTATTTGAGGTAAGTAAAAAAACATGAGGGTATTTTTTGATGATATTAGAGAAGGAAATTTTCATATTTTTTAAACAAGCAAAATAGAAGCACATATAGTTAAGTAATTTAATTTGTACATAGATATAGGAAAATATTACGCAATGACCTTTATTGATTTTGATATTACACAGCTACCTCATTAAAAACTCTGTCATGTAAAAACTCAATTTTAAGAAAACCATGACAAAGAAAAAAAGTACAGCTAAAGGTCAACACTCAAAAATAAAAAAATATTACTCTAGTTCCTCATTTTATAGTAAAGATTTTCGAACTGCTCAACCAAATCTTTGCTCTCCGTGGTGTGTTGGGCACGTTTCTTGGCTAGCTCTTAGTCTTTAACCGTAAGTAGCATTTCTACAACCTCCCTGCGGAGATTTCTTCTTCTCTCCTCAATAATTTTTCCGCAAAGACTAAAGACCGATTCAGATGATACCGTAGACACAGGCACCGTGAACACATCCCGTGCTAGCTTTGAGAGTACGGGATATTGGGTCTTGCGATTGTTCCACCATTGAAGAACGTTGAGATCTTCCTGGTTGATGGAGTCGCTGTCCAAGTAGGTGGACAGCTCAATGGCTTCAAGCGAAGCGTGTGTAGGACTTGCGGCGGCCGAACTTCCACCACCGATGCTCGAAGAAGAAGAGGAACCACCCCAAATTCGGCCCCACTGCAATTTCTTCTTACTGGGACAGGGACGGGTGAGGCTCTTTGCATACGAACTCTCTGAAACTTAGTTTCATACTTTCGAAACACTTCATATAATTTTGTCTTAGAAATTAGAATAGTAGTTAGTATAATCAATATTCATTGCATCCCCAATAAGATTCAAAATATTTAGAAACCCCCGTATTTTACCCCTAGAATCAAGAATAAATGCAAAAGCATACAAGTATGGAATGTCCCTCTAGTATTTAAAATATTTTTGTTTCATGTGAAATACTGCAAGTCCTAATAGTTGGTCATCTTCATATTCTTTTAATAAAGTGGCAATCTCAAAAATTTTATGCAAAATTAAATTAGTAGTTGGATAGTAAATGCCAGACAAAATAATATTTGCATTATAAAATGTTTCAAGTAAGTAATAAAACCTTTCACAACATACCAAGACTGTTCTGTCAGTAGCGGTTGCCCATCACTGATAACAACATTGTTGGACTGCAAAAAAACTGTTAGTATATCCTTGTAAGGCAAGACGTGTCTCAACATCTGTCAGAGGATGAAACCTCGATGGCGGGAAGTCAGGATGAAACATCTGTTAGTTCTCAGGTGAAGCCGGCGTCAGGTGTAGAAGAAAGATAGGCGAAGAAGACATAGAAGAAGCGGGGTTCGGACCGTCCGAACCGTGGTGAAGCAGAAGGGTCCGACCGTCCGATGCGGGTCCGGACCGTCCGAAGTGTAGTAATCGCGCGGGGCGCCGGGGAAGACGATGAACAGAGGCGCACAGAGGAGGCAGGAGGATTTATACAGGTTCGGGCCGCTCGGAAGCGTAATACCCTACTCCTGTATGTGGTTTGCTATCTGTGGTGGATGAATGTGGTTACAGGGTGAACCTAGCTCGCGGCCGGAGCCGGAGAAGAAGAACAGTAGCTAGCATGCGAGTCAGAAGACGGAGAAAGCTCCTCTCCCGTTCGGCCTTGTTGCTCTCGGTGGCTTGGATCCTCCTTTATAGGCGAGGGGAGTCCACAGTGCCGTTACAAGGAGAGAGAGACCTCCTGGTAAGTTCTCCTGTAGCCACGGCCGCCTGCGACGCCCACGCCAGGGTTAGGGGAGCGTCCAGTCACTCACGCCCGCCTGCTGTGCCCATGCCGGGGTTGGTATGCAGCGGGCGGTGAAGTCGTGGGGATGTGACGGCGTGTCAAGTCATCTAGTCGTTCATGTCCGCCTGCGACGCCTGCGCCGGAGTTGGTACTGCTCATCCGGTCACGCTCGGTCAGCACGTCGCCGTGAGCGGATGGAGCATGGAGATGGGACAGCACCTGCCTCCGCTGCTGGGGCGTGGACTTCCGGAGCCTTCCTAGTCAAAAGCGCTCTGCCTGTACCTCCGAAGTCAAAAGCCTCTGACTGTATAGGAGCGGGCGACAGGCGCATCACGCCTCGTCGCCTCATCATCAATGCGGGTGGTTGGAGAGCTGGTCCGTTGGAGGTCTTCGGGTGAATCGGCCCGCCTCAGCACGCACTCGGGGCTGAGGCGATCGGCACTCGGGGCCGAGGCGATCGGGGGCAGTCGGCACCTGAGATCGAGTCGGTCGGCCTCGGGCCCGGACATCGGCATCCGGGACCGGGGGATCGGCACCCGGGACCGGGGTATCGGTGCCCGGGCCCGGGAGCGAAGCCGCTGGAGACGGCGCCCCGGGGACGAGCCCGGGGCCGATGGCGATGACGCCCCGGGGACGAGCCCAGGGCCGATGGAGAGATGACCCCCCGGGGAGCTGACGTGGCCGATGACCCACGCATCCCCAGGGCATGTGGGACCCCCTGTCCCATTTCACCGACAGTGGCCCCTGGCCCTGTTGCTCGGCCGGAACCGCTTCGGGCAGGAACGGGGCCATGTCCTTGAAAAAACGAGGGGACGCTGGGTCCGCCTGGTTCATCTTGAGCTGGTGGAGCTTGACGTCTTTGGTGCTTTAGATGGGATATACGCCCAGGACTCGGGCATCGCCGTCGAGTTCTTTGTGGCAACCCGCTGGCTGGAGATCGCGGCAGCAGAGGGGTGCGTCGTCCAATCGAAGGACGCCACCGAGTCTGCCGCCGTCGAGACCTCCCGCGCCTGGTCCGAGATGGAGGCGCGGGAGAAAGAAACACTCTCCCGGGAGGGAAGCGTCCGAGCCTACGAGGCCGGGCTCGCGTCTCGGGGGTGTGAATTCGCCACGCGCGAAGAAGTCGCGGAGGTTCGCGAGGAGGCGCGGGAGGCCGTGGCCGAGTCCGCTGCCCCGGAGGCAGGGTTCCTCGACTGCGGCGAGCATCTGGTGGAGCCGATGTCGACGAAGAGTTCGAGGAAGCCGCCGGTTCCCTTCTGATGCCATCCGCGGCCGCCTTCGAGGCCCGGGGGGCCTCCATGCCCCCGAGCGCTGACCTTCTGGCGCCGCCCGGGGTTCGGTGCGAAGTGCACCGGTGACCCCCACTCGTGCGACGACATCTCCGGGCCTCGCTTGTGCTTGCGCTCCGGTTTTGCCTGTCTTGTACAAAGAGAGGTATTTGTATATGTATATGATCATGTCTATATTTTCGTACCTTGGTCTATTGCGTTGTTCGGAGGTTGGTGGTGTTCGGGGCCTCGTGTCCGGGAACGCCGAGTATCGAGCGTCGTCCGACAGCGAGGTCCAGCAGCTGCGAACAGCCGTCGGGCCTATGGCCCCTGTCGGGGCCCTGGGGCAGCCGTCATCCCTGGGAGCTCGGTCCCCGGGGGCATCGGACGCGACGGTCGCCAGCTCCGGGAACCTGGTTCCCCTGGGCGCGAGCCTCTGGACGCGAGCCTGGTGGAGCGACAAAGTTCGCAGGTTCGGCCCCCGCCCGTCTTCCGGGTCCCGGGGGCCCTCGACACCCCCGGGAGCTATTGGCCCAGGGGGCATAGTGAGGCTGCGAGGGCACTTTTGACTCGCCGGGAGCCCCTCGGGAACTTGATCCTGCCCGGGCTCGGGGTCGCCAGGTAACGAAGCCCCCGGCGCCTCAGCGGCGGCCGGGGAGGAGCTGGCGAGGTCGGGCACCGCAGCCAGCCCCGGGAACCTAGGCTGACCATGCAAATAGAGGAAGAATACAAGTTGAGTAGTATGTAAAGTTGGATAGGGTAACGTATCTGGATATTGCGAAGGGCAGCATGGCTTCGCGAGCACCATCCCGGGACCGGGAGTGTTGTTCTTCCTCGGGAGCGTCGAGCATCGGGCCGATCCGCCGTGAATCGCCGTCGCGCCCAGGTCCCCGGGGGCTCGGGGCCTCGCACCAAAGTGCCGCGGGCGCCCGAGCGCGAGACTTGCGGAATTGGTTGAGTCTGGAGGCTCGGTCCCTTCCGTCTTCCGGATTCGGGGGTCCTCCGTGCCCCTGGGCCCCGTTGGCCTAGGGAGCACAGCGATGCCGCGACGACAGGCTCTACATGATGAACCGTGAGAGCACTTGGCTCGTTCCCTTGTCCATTCCATGTTGCGAGCCGTTGCGTCTACCACCTCGAAGGGGCCTCTTCGCGGTCGCGACCGAGCGGAGGAAAGGGTTGCGCATAAGGAATCTGCCCCCTAGCAGCAGAAAAAACCGAGCCCGAAGCCAACCAGGCGGGGCACCGCAAGCCGGGGCTTAGACGATGTCCGGGGTTTAGCAGATGCGATACGGTAGCTCGCTGGTAGGGAACAGATGCTTAGGCGCAGCACCCAGCCACCACATGGGCGCGACCCGATTATGCCCCCGGGGGGAGATCGCCACGATCGCGACATAGAGAAAGGATAAGGGCACGAGCCCGGGAACGATAATAAAAGTTTTTACTATGGAAAGCGAATACACATGGGGCCTGGCCTCGGTCAGTGCTGAGGTTTAGAGGCACTTACAGGATGTGTTTTCAAATAACATTTGTGGTGATGCTCCCAGGCTTACCGAGCCCGGTTGGGAAGTTCCGATCACCAGGGAGGGGCCTTCCCACGGGGGGAAGATTTCATTCCGACCCGTACGAAGATACGGCGGAGATTCGAACCCCAAACCTGAAGTGATTGGGCCCAAACCTGACGCCAAGGATAGCGCTTGAGGCCTTGCTGGTAACGAGCGACGCGGAGCGGAGCGCGCCACCCTCGTTCCTCGAGGAAGTCGAGGTTGTCGAGCTGCATATTTGTCGTGGTTGATGTTTGCCGATGTAGCGCTGTACCCGAGAGCCGAAGGAGAGGTCTGGCGATAGAACGGCTTCGGCCCGGTACTCCAGGAAGAAACGGGGTCTCCCCGAGCGCCCAGCTTGGTGCGGTATGAATCGCCCCCAGGACCGCCGGGGAAAAGGTTTACTCTGCACATAGTGAACTGTGAGAGCCTCCGGTTCGTTCCCTTGTCCATCCCATGCTACGAGCCGTGGCGTCAATCATTTCCCGAAGGCGTTCTCGTGGTTGCGCCCGTATGGCGGCTGGGTTTTGCACATAACCCAGCCGCCGTACCGGCGCGGCCCGATGGTACCCCGGGGGGTGAGACTGCCGCGAACGCAACACATGGAAAACGACGAAAGGAACGAGACCGGGAAGGATATTAAAAATGCTGCTTATGTAAAGTGTATATACATGGGGGCCCCGGCCAGCGCTGAGTTTCCGGAGAAGTTCGGCGCTGGCCCAGGCTCGCCCAACTTACAGGATGTTTATACAGACAGATTTGAGAAGATATTTGATGTGCCTAGAGATAGAGCTCGGACTCGCTTCCCTCGCGAGCCTCGAGACTGGGAGCAGGCATGTGCTCGGGACCGGGGGCCCCGGCCAGCGCCGAGAATATGTGTCCGGGACCCGGGGGCCCCGGACTGTAATACGGTTTTGATATAAGCCGGGTTCCGGGGGCCCGGGCTTGAATATGGGATGTGAGACGACCTTCCGGAAGCATTCTCGCTGGGGCGGTGCTGTCCGGGCTTCGCGCCCTATTCCGGGTGTCGCGTTCCTAGGCTTGCACTCGCCTTGCCGAGGCCGCCCTGGTTCGGCACCCTGGTGTCGGGCCCGGGGCGCGGACTCGGGAATCCGTGCCTCGGCTCAAATATGTGCCCGGGACCTAGGGCCCCGGACTGAAATATGATTTGTTATGTATGATTGATATGTGCCCGGGCACAGGGGCCCGGGTATGGACATGGACATGTCGGGATCAACTTCCCCGGACCCCCTTGTCGAGAGACAATGCTATCCGGGTACTCGCGCCCTGTCGAAGCTATTCTGGATCGGGAGTGGGATTCGGACTGTCCGCTCTAAGGGTCGGACGACGTCCGAGTCCCTATAACCCGGACCGACGAACGGCCCGATCGCGCTTGGCCCCTACCGCTTCGCCGGACTCGGGGCTCAGCTCCCTCGGACTCAAGGTCCCTTGAGAGGGAGGAGCTCTCCGTGACGGACATGGGGGAAATAGTGCGCCCGGTGAGCCAGGGGCTCGACCGAGGCAGATATGCGCGGAGCCAGGAGCTCCGACCGGGGAAGATACGGCAGCGCGTGCGGGAGCCAAGGCTTGCCCACCGGGCTAGATATGCGCCCTGGAGCAAGCTCCGACCGGGACTAATCGCGCCGCGGGAGCAGCTTGGACCGGGGCTAGATATCGCACCGGGAGGCCAAGGGCTTCGACCGGCTTAGATATGCGCGCCCCGGGATGGGCCAGGGGCTCCCATCGGGGATAGATATGCGCGCCGGGAGCCATAGCTCCGAACGCGGGACTAGATACGTCGGCCAGGGCAAGCTCCGACCGGGGGCTAGTATCGCACCCGGGAACCCAGGGCTTCGACCGGCTAGATACGCGCCGCTCGGGAGGCCAGCTCCGACCGGGACTAGATACGCGACGGGAGCCAAGCTCCCGACCCGGGCTAGATACGCGCGGCCGGGAGCCAGGCGCTCCGACCGGGGCTAGAAATATACCCCGGGACGCCAAGGGCTTCGACCGGGGCTAGATACGCGCACGCCGGGAGCCAAGCTCCCACCTGGGCCGGCCTACTGCCGCTCCTCGAGGCCGTTTGGCCAAGCGCTGGACGCGCATGCACTCCGTAAGGTCGTGCCCTGGTCCGTCTGGTGGAAGGCGCACGCATCCCCGGCCCCTTGCCGGCGGCGGCTGGCGCACGTGCGGCCCTTTGCCGCTACCACCGCCGTCATCGTCTCGTGGGCGATGTGCCCCGGGGGCTGCCCGCAGCAGCCAAGGCGGAGCTCTCGGCGGCCGCCTTGGCCTTCTGGGCTTCCTCCTGTCCGGCGCGAGGCGGAACGCGAGGGACTCGCCGGCTCCTGCATGATTGGCCGGCGGTGATCAGGTGATGGGCCGCACCTACGAGGTCGGGCGACTTCGCTGAGCCACCGCCTTTCCGGCCGCTGCCTTCCGTGGAGAAGCCGGGGGGTGGCGCAAGAGAGCTTTCCGCGCGCCAGGAGGCTTTCCTGGCGGCATCGCCCGGCTGGATGTCTTGATGGGTGCCACGCAACAGCCGTGGAGCGGCGCGCGCCTGTTCACACGCCTCACGAATGAGGCCGCGGGACCCCAGCCGGGCACTTACCGGCTCCCTCCGCAGAGGGAGGTGCCGAGGCCGCCCGACTAGGCCGCCACTGGGTGAAGTCGGCCCGTGCAGCGCGCACCGCGCGCCCCCAGGAAGACGTGGGGGAACGCGGTGAGCTAGCTAGAGGGCTAGCATTGTCCGGCGGGGTGAAGCCGACGGACTCGTCGTCGGAAACCCGCTGATGATGATGGCCACCCGCCATGGAGCGCGCTGGTGTTGCCGGCGTACCACCTGAAAAGGAAACTCCCCCTACCTGGCGCTCTAGCTGTCGGAGGATGAAACCTCGACGGCGGGAAGTCAGGAGACCCCCCTTTGAGATTTGGCCAGGGAAGTAGTTCTCAGGTGAAGCCGGCGTCAGGTGTAGAAGTAAGATAGGCGAAGAAGACGTAGAAGAAGCGGGGGTCGGACCGTCCGAAGCGAGTCCGGACCGTCCGAACCGTGGTGAAGCAGAAGGGTCCGGACCGTCCGATGCGGGTCCGGACCGTCCGAAGTGTAGTAATCGCGCGGGGCGCCGGGGAAGACGATGAACAGAGGTGCACAGAGGAGGCAGGAGGATTTATACAGGTTCGGGCCGCTCGAAAGCGTAATACCCTACTCCTGTATGTGGTTTGCTATCTGTGGTGGATGAATGTGGTTACAGGGTGAACCTAGCTCGCGGCCGGAGCCGGTGAAGAAGAACAGTAGCTAGCATGCGAGTCAGAAGACGGAGAAAGCTCCTCTCCCGTTCGGCCTTGTTGCTCTCGGTGGCTTGGATCCTCCTTTATAGGCGAGGGGAGTCCACAGTGCCGTTACAAGGAGAGAGAGACCTCCTGGTAAGTTCTCATGTAGCCACGGCCGCCTGCGACGCCCACGCCGGGGTTAGGGGAGCGTCCAGTCACTCACGCCCGCCTGCTGTGCCCATGCCGGGGTTGGTATGCAGCGGGCGGTGAAGTCGTGGGGATGTGACGGCGTGTCAAGTCATCTAGTCGTTCATGTCCGCCTGCGACGCCTGCGCCGGAGTTGGTACTGCTCATCCGGTCACGCTCGGTCAGCACGTCGCCGTGAGCGGATGGAGCATGGAGATGGGACGGCACCTGCCTCCACTGCCGGGGCGTGGACTTCCGGAGCCTTCCTAGTCAAAAGCGCTCTGCCTGTACCTCCGAAGTCAAAAGCCTCTGACTGTACAGGAGCGGGCGACAGGCGCGTCACGCCCCGTCGCCTCATCATCAATGCGGGTGGTTGGAGAGCTGGTCCGCTGGAGGTCTTCGGGTGAATCGGCCCGCCTCGGCACGCACTCGGGGCCGAGGCGATCGGCACTCGGGGCCGATGGAGAGATGACCCCCCGGGGAGCTGACGTGGCCGATGACCCACGCGTCCCCAGGGCATGTGGGACCCCCTGTCCCATTTCGCCGACAACATCAAATAAGTCGAGTTCCACCGATGGTCCGCATCCGTTTGGAACTTGCGTGGACGCTTGTCCAAAGCGATGCAAAATCGCTTGAAAGTCGCAAGTCGAGGATTAGAACTATTGAGCCATGTTATGGCCTCATGGATGGAATTGAGATATACACTTACTCTCTTAAAACCGGATTTAACTATAAGATTAATAACATGGCAAGCACAACGTTGATGTAAAAGAAATGATTGAGTATAAACATTGAATAAAGGCTGCAAAATTTTCATTGCTCTAGAATTTGCAGCTGCATTATCTAGAGTTACTGCAAATATTTTATTTGTGATGCCAAAATCCATACAAACTCTAGAAATTCGTTCAGCAATATTTTCTGTAGTATGCGAAACATCAATTAATTTTAAAGCTATTACTCTTTTTTGTAGTTCCCATTCATCATCAACATAATGAGCAACTACACTAATATAATCCTTCTTAGCCCTACCACTCCAAATATGAGATGTGATACTAATAGAAAAGGTGCATGTAGCAAATAATTGTTTAATATTGTCCCGGCCTTGGTTGTAAACATTCACCAAGTCTCGGGTTGTAGTCTGTCTACTAACAGCTTGAAACCTTGGATTATGAGCAGTTTTAATATAAGTCTTGAATGCAGGAAACTCACCAAAGTTTAGGGGTAGATCTTGTCTAGCAATTAAACGAGTAAGGGAATCTCGTGCTACCTGAGGGTCATACTCCCATGAACGTACCGTACCGTCAGGATTCAGTACCAGTTGCTGCTGTCATAGCTGGTAACCTTGCTTCTTCGAACACACCTCAGCATGCCGCCTCAAATGCCCTGTTCCACCAGAAGATTTTCCAGAGAGTTTAGTCTTACAAATTTTACATTTCGCGTACGTTACCTCCCTTCTATCCACGCCGGCTTCCTTGATCCCATCAAAATGTTGCCAGCCGGAGGAAGTTCTTAATCTCTTTGAGCCGGTTGCCGTTGATAGGCTTCCGCTGGCAGTTCCGTATTCTTCCGAAGCCGCATGTACTTCCTCCGGATGTTCTTGCGGTGTAGGAGCCGACCCGGAGTCGTCTCCTTGTGACATCGGCAGATAGCTTGGGTCGAAGTCACTCAGTTGGAACGTTAAGTAGTTCGGATCCATCCTGCAATATAAATAGAGAAAATTAGTAAAACAAAAAATAGTACGAACAAAGAAGAAAATTTAAGGTTTTTTTTACCTTGCAGGAGCACCAGAGGCTGCAGCTATCAGCTATGAGATTGTGGAAAAATTTTTGAATTTAGACAAAAATTTATCTAAATCAAAAATTTTGAGCGCAAGAGGGCAAAAGAGAGGAGAATAGAGCACAAAAGGAGAGATTGGGAGATTTGGATGAGCAAAAATGTGGCTGGTGGCTCCCCTATTTATAGAAAAAATTTCACAATTTTTCGGATTTCTTTGATATTTTTTCGGATTTTTTTGTCCTCTAACGGCAAGATTCAAAATCTAGCCATTATTTCGGACCGTTGGGACACGTGTCAATTTTCTACTGGGCCAATGCGACCGAACACTGCAGCAAACAGTCGTCTGCATGTACACTATAGTGTACTGTAGCAACGAGCAGATGTGCAATGATCGCCCTCCCAGAACACTGTAGTATACTGTGGCACACTGTTGCGACACTATAATATACACTGTAGCGGGCACTTAACCGACGCCACCGCTCCTCCCCGGCCTCGGCCTCCTCCCGCGCCCGCCTCCTCTCGGTCGCCGACGCCTGCCTCGGCCTTCGCCAGCGCCCTTCGTGGCCACCTCTCCGCTTGCGCGCCTCCCTAGCCTCCGCCACCTCCTGCGCCCGCCTCCTCCCGGCTACCGACGCCTACCGCGGCCTCCGCCGCTGCCTCCCCGGCTGCGCGCCTCCCTAGCCTCCGCCGCCTCCTGCGCCCGCCTCCTCCCGGCCGTTGACGCCTGCCTCGGCTTCCGCCGGCGCCCTCCACCGCCGCCTCCCCGCCAGCGCGCCTCCCCGGCCTCCACCACCTCCCGCACCCGCCTCCTCCCGGCTGCCGACGCCTGCCTCACCCTCCGCCGGTGGGCTCCCGTGTAGGAGTACGCGTAGGCTATGATAGCATAAAACAAAATTTTTCTACCACGCACACCAGGACATCATGCGAGAAAGGGATCATGGATCGTTACCACTAGACGCGCAGTGCAGCGGAAGAAGGGTTGGAGAAGCCGGTCCAACCACGCGCGCGTCGAGCTAGTAGTGAAAGTAGTCGATCTCCGCCCGATCAACGCTGCAACGAGCAGCGCCTCTACCGGTATCCACACGTCCGGGGCTAGAACGCCGATTGCGAGCGTACTAGCACTCGTGAGCGGCTAGGGTTTAGCTCGAGGTTAACAGAAAGACGTGTGTCTCCTCAGCCCCTCGCCTTCCTATATATAGACCTTCTCACTTGGGCCTCGTGGACCGAGGCCCAGTAAGAGTCTACTCGGATCTCTATCCAAATCGAGCCCAAATTCGAATCACATTCGAATAAGTGTTCCAACCCATTAAGTGTGCGACCCTGTAGGTTCACGTATATTTTGTCACGACCCAGAAACGCCTTTCTAGACACCCTGTTAATAGCGGCCTCTAGCAAGGCATATTAACCCCAAAATATACGTAAAGATCATATCGGCTGAACCTGTAATGTCCACATGTACAAATCCCTTTGTCTCACAATATCGATTGAGCACAAGGCGAGACTTGTGTCATTGTTGACGCCGAAAACCGCCGGGGGCCGACGACCTGGTTCGGCGCCTAGAGACACGCGAAGGCCTGGAAGATTTGCTTCACTCCAGTGCAGGTCCTAAAATCTTGAGGTTCGTAGGCGTGCCAGTCAATTTGACCCTGCAATTAACAAGGAGATGGAAAGTGTTAATCAATGAGCCAATCGGCTGGAAGCCGATCTTGACTCGTCTCATCGGCCGATGGCCGATATGAACTGTACCACTTATACACCGACTGGAAGCCGATGATGGCATGAGCAGTAACATAATAATAAATAAATATCAAACTAGCCGATCATCGAAGGGATGCTCGGAAATCGGCTGTAAACTGATAAAATAAATAGACAAAAGGTGTAAATAAATGGATTGAATAAACTTCAGCCGATTGCGATTATAATTGCTAGTGCCGCCTCAAAGGTGCTGCTCGCACCCGTGCCCGGGCCCTTGCTCGTGCTCGCGCCCGGATCTTCGCCTACTGTCCGTGCCCGTATCCGGGTCCTCGCCTGTGCTCGCGTCCGCGTCCTTACCTGCTGTTCGTGCCCGTGCCTGGGTTCTCGCATGTGCTCGTGCCCGGGTTCGCAGTGATTTTCTAAATGTTCGTGGCAAATCGACTAGATATAAAGATAACTTATCGGCTAAACATTCCGATAAAACATCGCATGAAACCCATCGGCTTATTAAGAGCAAAGTTATTACCAACAGTCTAGTAGATCGGACCCAACCGTTGCAGCACAGACTGATGATGATAACAAGACCTCAATGAGCCGATAGATCTAATGCGATCGTGATGTAAAATATGATAACTTATTAGCTATACATCCCGATAAGACGCTTGCGCACAAGATATCAACCTAGCAGGAACGATTTATCACTGGCAGTTTAGTAGGTCGGACCCAATCGATGCAGCACAAACTGATGATAAATCGCTCCCAGTAAGCCGATACGATCTGCGCACGCGTGATGTGATATACCTAATCGATCTATGAGATCAAACTAAACTAATGCAGCCATAGATAAAATAGACATATCGTGGTAAGCCGTCCACCGTGAACCGACTAGAATATCGGACTTAACCGAGGAAGTCCTAGCCGATGCGGCGTCCGGGGTGACGAGACTTACCCTCTCGCAGGAGGTCGAACTTAACCGATGCAGCCCGGCTCGAGAAGCAAGAACCCGTCGAAGGGGTGGCGATGCGCCGAAATTATATTGATCTGATTGATATAGATAGATTACAAAGCACCCGAGCATACATATTTATACCCCGAGTTGATACGAATCCTTATTGGACACGATACATGATTTCCTAATTACAAAAGGAAACACTAACAGGACCCGATCAGACACGAGATCAGGTTTCCTGAAGATAGACGCCAGCACTTGCCTAATTAATAGATACAGTAATTAACTGCCATACTGTGGTCTTCACGGCTTCTTCCTGGATTCGGTCCCTTCTGGATCAACTCCCGTTAGTTAACTGTAATTTTCTTCTTAACCGAATTTGATATAGAGCCATACCAAATTTTGGTGTTAACACATGCCCCCCAATTTCGGAGTTCTCTATAGGACTTCGAAATTCTTTCATTTTGGGCCTTCAGATTCCTTCCATACCGAGGCGGCCCAAGGTAGCCCACTTTCCTTAATTGTTTGAAACAGTGCCAACGGCCTCGATTCCCGCCCGGTCATCATACCTCTATAAACCGCTTCGTCTCCCTAGCCTTTTTTACGCTTTCACATCACCAGAGCACTACCGCTTCATCTTCCAAGACCTCGACGAACTCCGGCGAACTCAGACGAACCATCACATCTCCCTTCTTCGACTGCTGATTCCCGCTCTTCTTCCTCCGGCGCAATGGCATCAGCATCCGCAGTCCCCGAGGTAATCTTTCTGCCCGACTATTTTTTCTGATTTTGTAGCCTAGATGAATCCAATCTACCATGTTCTTCACCTGTTCTTCGTCGTGTTCTTGTTTACTGTAGCACCTTAGGAACCAAGTTCTGATCCCAGCCGCCGATTACCCGGATTTCTTCTATCACGGCCCAATGGGTAGCGAGGATCTCACAGATTTCATCAGCGCCGAGACCCAACACATCCCTTTCAAGAACTCCGCCATGTTGGTCAGTGATTGGACCAATAGCTTCAGATCATGGCTGAGCAAGCTTCCTAGGTGGAGGGACTAGTATATTAGAGTATCGGCCGCGAAGAGAACCCTCTGGGAAGAATCAAACATCGGCCACTGCATCAACCTTTCTCTGGCCGATATGGAAAAGAACGAGCCTCTGCTTGCATCGGCTTCATATTTCTGGTCAGATGCTCTCAACGCCTTCATGTTCGGTCACGGGCCGATGACCCCTACCTTGATGGACGTGGTTATGCTCACCTGCCTCGACACGACGAGTTACATCGACCCCTTCAGGCTCCGATTCAAACCTGCTCATCGGCTTCAAGCGAAGAACATCGGCGGCTGGTCCAGGTACATATCAATCCACAACAAGGGAACCGGACCAGTCGACGATCGGGAACATGTCGCTTTTTTGAACTTGTGGTTGGAACGGTTTGTTTTCGGTGGTGCAACCCTCGGCCGAACAACCAACATGCAATGTCTGGCAGAGTGTTTGGCCGATCAGAAACAAATCCCCTTGGGGAAATACCTCCTCGGCGCCACTTATTAGCTGCTACATCAAGTAGCGATCAAGCTATCGGCCGGCCAGCCCATCGGCCACATTGGGGGTCCTTGGTGGTTTGTGCAGTTATGGCTCAACGTCTACACCTCCAAGGCCTTTTCTGAGACCTCTTTTCTTGACCAATCCCTTCCAGCCGATCATACAGAAGATGAGGAACTTACCTACCACCGATGTATCTCCATGGGCGAAGCTGCATCGGCTCTTCCTGGTGGCAAGATAACACCCGTCGGACTCAGTCAATGGTTCAAGGTGTTTTATTACGGCTTCACCAAGGAGGCCACACTTTGGTTTGCATACAATGATGCATCGTCATTTGAAATGCCTTCCAACTTCAATCCACTCAATGCTCTAGAAGAATCGAAGGTCATATTTCTATCGGCCGTTACCCCCTGTCTGCTGCTGATTGGCTTCTCTCTGGGCCGATCGCAACCATCATATGAGTTCTACCACCCATCGGTCGGCTCCCGTCAGCTTGGTCTTGGTCAACTTCCGATCGGCCTATTCTTCATCGATAAACTTCAAGCCCGGGGCAACGTCAACAATGCCCTAGAGTATGATCGGATGCGGACCTTAACAGAATCTCTTCCTCTGGGCGCCGCCACCGAGGTGAATGTATGTACCGCCAACACAAAGCTTTTTGCCCGATGGTGGTTAGAATGAAGGAGACATCTATTCAACTTAGCTGCCATCCACTACTGTTCTCGCCTCAACGCCGACTACATCGAATCCGATGACAAGGTGACACCCATAAGCCCTAATCACCATCTCCGATCATCCCTCACTCTTAATTTTGCAGGCTGCCCACGTCGAGCCCCCAACGACAAGCACTAGTGGTCGGCCGATCATGTATCAACCCCCATCGGCCACTCCGAACTTAGGGCGCGATGCTCCTTCTCCATTGGCTCTCCTCCAGGCGCCTCGGCCGACAGGACAGAAGCGCAAAAAGCTGGCGCATCGCCCTTCTCTCAAGAAGCAGAAAACCAATGCCGATATCACGGTCATGACGCCACCTACTCCCCAAACAACATCGGCCCTCTCATCTCCTCAGGTATGTGCTAAGTCTTGACATCATTATCTGTTTTCCCATCTTTCTCATCAGTTTCATTTTCAGCTCGAGTCATCGGCTCCTGAACCTCAACCTTCTACTAACATCCCTCCAAGCACCGAGCCAATGACTTTTCCATCTGCTCCAATTTCAGCACCCAGTCCCCAAGTCGTTGATGAAGCTGTTCCTACCACATCGCCTGACATCGGCCATTCTGAAGAACAACTTACTCATCCGCCTGAAGCCGATGCCACCCAAACTGCCGATGCCCTTCCTCAGGTAATCTCCTTATACCCATACTTCACTTTTAACTCTTCACTGATTCTTTTACTGACGTCAATTTGCAGTTCTTAGCCGATTTGTTCTCCTTTGACATCGGCAAGTACTTAGAGGCAGAAGAAGCAACAGCCACCAGTGCGGCAACCAAACCATCGTTCCCAGCCGATGTGCGCGAGTACTTAACGAATATCATCAATCGGCTGGAAAATCCAATAGACGCACTAGTGGAAGACTGCGGGCCAATCCAGGCAAGACTTGCAGATATTGAACATCATTTGCCCGAAGAACTCGTCGACGCACTGACTCCCGCGACATATCTGGAATCTCACAGATTCAGACTTATCAATCTTAGACAGCGCATAGCCGATCGTGCTGACCAACAGAAGATAACCCAAGATATCCAAGTCGATCGGCTGTCAGCCCAAACAGAGAAGAAAAAGCTTGATGACATGGTATCTGCCCCTCAAGAGCTCCAATCTAAACTGGATCAGCTGAAGAAAAAGGAGGCCGATTTGCTGGTAGAACTTGAAAAAGTTCGTAAGGATCTTGAAGCAACAGAATCCCAGCTCATCGGCCTGCCACAAGCCATACAAAACCAAGAGGCTAAGGTTGCA
Source organism: Oryza meyeriana var. granulata (assembly GCA_003991445.1). NCBI lineage: Eukaryota > Viridiplantae > Streptophyta > Magnoliopsida > Poales > Poaceae > Oryza > Oryza meyeriana. Next base: position 11,454 of record RYFJ01002997.1, on the reverse strand, counting down.
GCAACGGTGCGTCAAGTCGTTCATCGGCGCAAAAATTTGAAGATCATCCCGGGCTCCGATGAAGACGACATTCGTGCTATCAATGAGATTGATCAAATCCGTCTGCGTGCGATCGAAACAATACAGAAATTCTTGTAAATTTTAACATTGACATCTGATGGTCCTCTGAAACTTGCCTGATTACCCTTTTGCTGTAATATAATTTGATCAACTCTGTTGCCTGCTTCTCTCAATTGCCCCTTAGTATCTTTTTTGCCTATTTGATCTAAAGGCGATATCAATTGATATCGGCTGCCTTTAGGCGATGCAAAAACATTGGCTTTCTGAACCGTATTAGAAATCTGCTGCACTTAACCAATTTAAGAATTGACCCAAACACTCGGATAATATCTCTTGAGGTACTTCCCATTAAGTGCTTTAGCAAACTCTGTCCCTCCAAGATCTTCTAATATATAGGCATTACCAGGCACACAACGATTAATCCGATAGGGCCCTTCCCAATTAGGCGACCACTTTCCAAACTTATTATCTCTAGACCCGATCGGCAAAATCAATTTCCATATAAGATCCCCTCAGCAAACCACTTATTCACCACCTTTTTGTTATAATGCCTAGCCGCCTTAGCTTTATTTTCCTTGATCCTTTCCAACGCCCTTAACCGATTCTGAGCCAAATCTTCAAGTTCATCTGTCATTAAGTTATAATAATCATCGGCTGTCAATTGATTTTGCAAAGAAACTCTCCTAGAGCCGATGTTAGTTTCCCAAGGTAGAACCGCCTCGTGTCCATACACCAACTGATAAGGTGGCACCCGAGTAGATCCATGACATGCCATCCGATAGGCCCACAATGAATCGACTAATGTAGTATGCCATCGTCGCGGCTGCTCATCAATCTTCCGCTTGATCAACTTGATTAGACTCTTATTCGAAGCTTCCGCCTGTCCATTAGCCTGAGCATAATAAGGCGATGAATTTAATAACGTGATTCCCATACTGGCAGCAAACTATTGAAACTCATCAGACACGAAAACAGATCCCTGATCAGTAGTTATCATCTGAGGAATCCCAAACCGATAAATTATGTACTCTTTTACAAACTCGATCGCTTCTCTGGATGTAACTTTCTTCAGAGGAAACGCTTCTACCCACTTTGTAAAATAATCTGTCACCACCAATATGAATTTATGTCCCTTACTCGATGGAGGATAAACCTGGCCAATCATGTCAATTCCCCATCCCCTGAATGGCCACGGTTTGATGATAGGATTCATAGCCGATGCTGGTGCTCGCTGTATATTTCCAAATTTCTGACAATCTTGACACCCTTTATAGTACCTGAAGCAATCTTCCAGCATTGTCGGCCAAAAATACCCTACTCTTCTTAGCAAACACTTCATCTTATGAGCCGATTGATGAGTCCCACAAACGCCTTCATGCACCTCGCACATAACCACTTTGGCTTCTTCCAAATTCAGGCACCTCAGCAGAACTCCCTCAAAAGTCCGATAATATAATTCTCCATCAAGCAGCACATATTTAGTAGCCTTATATCGAAGTTTCCTAGAAACCGATTGCGACAGATTTTGTAGATAACCAATTATTTCCTGTCTCCAATCGTCAGCTTTATCCTGAATATCATTATCGGCTATTTCAACCTCAACCTGTCTATTCAGCCGATAACCAGAAGCAATCTGTGCAAGATCATTGGCTTCTAAATTTTGCTCCCTAGGAATATGATCTATTGATACCATCTTGAAATCCTTCAACAAATCTGTACACTCCTCGTAATATGACCTCAAAATATCATCCCTGCACTCATATTCCCCAAACAACTGCTTGATCACCAACAAAGAATCACCAACAATCTCTATGATATCGGCTCCGATTTCCTTTAAAAGTTGAAGTCCTTTTAATACCTCCTCGTATTCCGCTTGATTATTAGTCCGATAAGGTTTAATTGTAAAAGCAAACTCAAAACTTGCCCCCCGAGGCGATATAATGACCAAGCCGATACCAGATCCATGCTTGCAAACCGATCCATCAAAAAACAAAGTCCAAGGGACCGGCTCCACATAATCTTCGTGAACCCCTCTGTGTTGCACAATGAAATCGGCCACCGCCTGTCCTTTGATCGCTTTAGCCGATTCATACCTCAAGTCGAACTCTGTCAATGCAAAAACCCACTTACCAACTTGCCCTTTTAAAACTGGAGCCGACAACATGTATTTCACCACATCGGCCTTGCAAACCACTGTACACTCAGCCGATAGGATATAATGCCTCAACTTAGTGCATGAGAAATACAAACAAAGGCATAATTTCTCCACTGCAGGATATCTTGTTTCAGCGTCCAAAAGCCTTCTGCCTAAATAGAATACGACTCGCTCCTTTTCTTCAAACTCTTGAATTAAAACAGACCCGATGGACTTCTCATCGGCTGATAAGTATAATTTGAACGGCACTCCTTTCTGCGGCGGAATTAGAACAGGTGGGGAACTCAAATATTTCTTAATTCCATCGAATGCCTTCTGCTGATCTGCTCCCCACACGAACTCTTGATCGGCTTTCAACTTCAATAACGGAGTAAAAGATTCAATTCTCCCTGACAAATTTGATATAAATCTCCTTACAAAATTAATCTTGCCGATCAATGACTGTAACTCTGTCTTGTTGCTTGGTGGCTCCGTGGTCTTGATGGCTCTGATGCTCCTTTGACTAACTTCAATTCCTCGCTCATGAACCATAAAACCCAAAAACTGCCCAGCCGATACACCAAAAGCGCATTTCTTGGGATTCATCCTTAGTCCATATTTCTTGGCCCTTTCCAGCACTTTCCACAAATCGGCTATATGGCTTTCCTCATTCTTAGACTTAACCACCACATCGTCGATGTAAATTTCCACTAGCAAGCCAATGAGATCATGAAATATATAATTCATCGCCCTCTGATAAGTCGCACTGGCACTTTTCAACCCAAACGTCATTACTACCCACTCATATAAGCCAATAGCTCCAGGACACCAAAACGCAGTCTTGTGTATATCTTCCTCCGCCATAAAAATCTGATTGTATCCTGCATTGCCATCCATGAAACTAATAATCTTGTGGCGTGATGCTGCATCCACTAGTAAATCTGCTATCGGCATTGGGTACTCATCCTTGGGGGTAGTTTTATTTAAGTCCCGGAAATCGATACATATCCTCAATTTTCCATTCTTCTTTTCTATCGGGACGATATTAGAAACCCACTCAGCATATCGGCATGGCCTTATAAACTTGGCATCATATAACCTTGTAATCTCCGCTTTGATTGGCTCATATAATTCTGCCTTAAATCTCCTTGGAGCCTGTTTAAACGGCCGATATCCTGGTTTAATGGGTAGCCGATGTTCAACAATTGATCAGCTTAATCCTGGCATCTCATGATATTCCCAAGCAAAGCAATCCCGATACTTCTTCAACAGTATTATCAACTCTTCTCAAAGTTCAGGGCATAACCTTTTGCTTATGTACGTCGGCCTTGGCTTATCTCCTGGTCCTATGTCGATCTTCTCTAAATCATCGGCCGACGTAAACCCTTGTCCCAGTTTCCCTTCAAAATCTTCAATGGAGCTCATCAGAGTAACAATTCGGAGCCGACTTGCTAAATCAGCTGTATCCCTTGGCTGGTAACCTTAAGATAATCTCCTTCCCATGTTTTCCCAGATAAGTAATCAGCACCATCTGCTTCCCAGACCGGCAAATCGGTCATTGCAATGTTGGTTGACCGATCTGCTAGGACTACCTCGACTTGATCTCCTTGCCACTGTATCAAACATTGATGCATCGTCGAGGGCACGCAACAGTTCGCGTGAATCCAATCCCTGCCAAGGAGCAGACTATATGATCCTTTTCCATCAATAACGAAAAACGTGGTAGGTAATGTCTTGTTTCCCACTGTCAGCTCCACGTTTAACACGCCTTTCACCTCTGGTGAATTCCCACCGAAGTCTTTTAACACCATATTTGTCCTGATCAAATCTTCGGCAGTTTTCCCCAGTTTTCGAAATATAGCATAAGGCATTAGATTAACAGTTGCTCCCCCATCAACTAGCATCTTCGTCATCGGCTTCCCAATCACATAGCCCTTGATATATAATGGCTTTAAGTGCCGATGCTCTGACTCCTCAGGTTTATCAAATATAGCCTGATCGGGTTGCAACGTCAGTTGAGCGAAAACTTCTTCATTGCCTTCCTCGTCCGATGAAAGTGCTTTGTATTCTCGAGGCAAAAAGAAAACCATATTTACTGGAGCCGATGCATCTACTTCAACGTCTTTCCTCTTCACATGCCATACTCGTTTAGTTCTCTTGTAACGATGATCGGCTTCTTCCTGATCTTGCCTCTGTTCTTCTTGTTGCTCTCGGTGTCGTAGCCGTTGTGCCCTTCTTTTCTGATTCTTCGTGAATATTCCGCTATGACACCACTGAGGATTTTGGACTTGTTTTTCATGTACTTCCTCTTTATTTTCTTCAAAGAATTCTTCATGGACCGGCCCTAATCGGCTATGTACCGAGGCTCGTCTCCTGGGTGGCCGATCTTGCGAAAAACTTCCCTGCTGATCCTGCTGAAACCTCAGGTTATCGCACTCAGGGCAATCTTCAATTGATGGCAATCTCATCCCTTGATCCCAGCAGAATCGGAAGAACGGACAATTCCAATGTGGATTACACCTTTCCATGTCCGACTCAATCCACTGCTCTTCGTACTTTGAATATTTCTCTTTCATACCCGATGAAGTAATCCTTGATTTTCTATGATCCGCATGCCTTCCTTCATCGGCTCGAGTCCTTGATGACGATCCCGCATAAACCATGTTCACGGGGAACGGGTGTCCGTCGATTTTCATCGGCTTTTTATCTTCGAACTTGATCCTCCCTTGTTCAACAGCCGATTGAATTTGTTGTCGAAAAACTTTGCACTCGTTGGTGTGGTGTGATATCGTATTGTGCCACTTGCAATATCTTTTCTTCTTCAATTCTTTGGCTGATGGAATCACGTGATTTGGTGGAAGTTGTATCTGTTTCTCTTGTAGTAGCAGGTCGAAGATTTTATCGGCTTTATTGACGTCAAAGTCATATCGCTCCTCCTTGCCGATATCCTTGACCCACGGGCATGATACTGATTTTTTGTTCCTAGCCCACTCCGCCAATCCGACTTCAGCATCGGATCCCTCATCGTCTGAGTCCGATGAATAAACCTGTACCTGAGCAACCCTTCTCTGATATTTATCTTTTTTCGCCTCTTGAAATCGGCTTTCATGAGCCGATACCTTCTGTACTATGTGCGCCAGGGACTCGAACTCCTGTGATGAAAACCTCTCTTTGATTGGTGCTAAGAGACCCTGGAAAGCCAAATCGGCTAGATGTCCATCACTCAGGTTCAGACTGTAACATCGGTTTCTAACATCCTGAAATCGTTGAATATATTCCGGTACTGTTTCATCTGGTCGCTGCCTAACCGATGTCAAATCTGTCAGTCTCATCTCATGGATCCCAGCAAAGAAGTATTTGTGAAACTGTTTTTCTAGATCGGCCCATCCTCGAACGGAATTCGGTGGCAATGAAGAGAACCATGTAAAAGCCGATCTAGACAACGACAAGGGGAAAAACCTAACTCTTAGAGCCTCTTCAGCCGATGCCTCTCCGCACTGTGCCAGGAATCGGCTGATGTGTTCTACTGTAGATGTGCTGTCTTGCCCTGAGAACTTAGAGAAATCCAGGACTCTGTATCGGTGTGGTAATGGAACTCTGTCGAATCACTCAGGATATGGGTGCCGATACATAAATGTCTGCTCCTTGGGCTTGATCCCAATTTGTTCCCTTACTATTTCTACTACCCTTGTTGATAAATCCTCTTCCCTCGGGTTGTCCTGTTGATACTGCATAGGTGGAGTTGGTTGCCGATTCTGTCTAGGATATTCCCTTTGGTAACTACCTGGATCGGCCCCAGCTCCTGGATAATTTTGTTGATATCCCCCATAATAAGCAGACCGATGGTATCCAGCAGGAATATCATGTTGCCCCCCAGCCTGGTTCTGTGTAAACAGGTTTTCCGGTATGTCTCTGTTTATCCCATAAGTAACCTGATTGGGCTCTGTCTTTGGCAGGAGATAGACAAGACCCCGAGTAGGCTCTTGAACGATTGATCCATCCACCATCTTCATGATGAGGTTATGGAGCGTGTTCACCAACACTCCTGACTGATTAATAAGCGCATGATGTACTGCTTTGTTTACCATATCTTGTAAGGGTTTTACTGGTGGACTTTCGGATGGTGTACGGCTCGATTCACCAAACAGAACTGGTTTCAGAAACTGCATCTTCTGAATCGGCCCTTGTCTTGTCATGCTGAAGGATTCCAAGCAAAGCTTCTGAAAATTGGCCATATTTTGCTCAACTTGCTGTCTTTGCTCGTCTGTTAAATCTTCCATGTTAACCGGAATTACGTTGTCTGTTTTGATCTCTTTTCCAGCCATCTTGAAACCTTGGATTGAAACTTTGTGTTAAAACTTCGCGTCCCACCGGGCATGCCAAAAACGTGTTGACGCCGGAAACCGCCGGGGGCCGACGACCTGGTTCAGCGCCTAGAGACACGCGAAGGCCTGGGAGATTTGCTTCACTCCAGTGCAGGTCCTAAAATCTTGAGGTTCGTAGGCGTGCCAGTCAATTTGACCCTGCAATTGACAAGGAGATGGAAAGTGTTAAATCAATGAGCCAATCGGCTGGAAGCCGATCTTGACTCGTCTCATCGGCCGATGGCTAACAATAAGTTATTATATTTTACGTCACGATCGCATTAGATCTATCGGCTCATTGAGGTCTTGTTATCATCATCAGTCTGTGCTGCAACGGTTGGGTCCGATCTACTAGACTGTTGGTAATAACTTTGCTCTTAATAAGACGATGGGTTTCATGCGATGTTTTATCAGAATGTTTAGCCGATAAGTTATCTTTATATCTAGCCGATTTGCCACAAACATTTAGAAAATCGCTGCGAACCCGGGCACGAGCACAGGCGAGAACTCGGGCACGGGCACGAACAGCAGGTAAGGACCCGGACGCAAGCACAGGCGAGGACCCGGATACGGGCACGGACAGTAGGCGAAGATCCGGGCGCGGGCACGAGCAAGGGCTCGGGCACGGGTGCGGGCAGCACCTTTGAGGCGGCACTAGCAATTATAATCGCAATCGGCTGAAGTTTATTCAATCCATTTATTTACACCTTTTGTCTATTTATTTTATCAGTTTACAGCCGATTTCCGAGCATCCCTTCGATGATCGGCTAGTTTGATATTTGTTTATTATTATGTTACTGCTCATGCCATCATCGGCTTCCAGTCGGTGTATAAGTGCTACAGTTCATATACATCCCGATAAGACGCTTGCACACAAGATATCAACCTAGCAGGAACGATTTATCACTGGCAGTTTAGTAGGTCGGACCCAACCGATGCAGCACAAACTGATGATAAATCGCTCCCAGTAAGCCGATACGATCTGCGCACGCGTGATGTGATATACCTAATCGATCTATGAGGTCAAACTAAACTGATGCAGCCATAGATAAAATAGACATATCGTGGTAAGCCGTCCACCGTGAACCGACTAGAATATCGGACTTAACCGAGGAAGTCCTAGCCGATGCGGCGTCCGGGGTGACGAGACTTACCCTCTCGCAGGAGGTCAAACTTAACCGATGCAGCCCGGCTCGAGAAGCAAGAACCCGTCGAAGGGGTGGCGATGCGCTGAAATTATATTGATCTGATTGATGTAGATAGATTACAAAGCACCCGGGCATACATATTTATACCCCGAGTTGATACGAGTCCTTATTGGACACGATACACGATTTTCTAATTATAAAAGGAAACACTAACAGGACCCGATCAGATACGAGATCAGGTTTCCTGAAGATAGACGTCAGCACTTGCCTAATTAATAGATACAGTAATTAACTGCCATACTGTGGTCTTCACGGCTTCTTCCTGGATTCGGTCCCTTCTAGATCAACTTCCGTTAGTTAACTGTAATTTTCTTCTTAACCGAATATGATATAGAGCCATACCAAATTTTGGCGTTAACAGTCATCCTCTTAATAGCTCAATCACTCTCTCGATCCTGTGATGGATTACAAACTTGTAATTGACACCTCAATCACCCTAGCATGACCATGCACTTCCATAATCCATTACATCGAGAGGCCCAGAGATATCTCTCCCATCAGGAGGGACAAATTCTATCTCTTGATCATTTCACATCCACTACATGTTTCATAGCAAAACGAAGACTACTTTTTATAAACTACCCAGTTACGGAGTAGTGTTTACTAGTCCAAAATAAGCTACTACGTATGTTGGGAACCATGATGATCTCAAGTCTAAGACTCTACATAAACACTACTTGAGACTAACTAATGACACATAAAATCTCTGCAGTATCTCATGGCGGGTTTATCCAACATATGTTCACTAACATATGTTCATATTATCGATTTGGTATCTTCATACCATGATCCATGAGACATGATCATCAATTAATACATATGCTGATATTAGAATCATATTTGTTACTCATATGATATATGATCAGGGATTTTTAGAAATAACAATATTTGACATTAAGAGTCTCATGAATAAGTCACGTAATCATTGATCAATAATGATAATGTCTATTTTAAGGAACCAATCAATACATTATAAACATACCATGTGATATATATAACATTTCCATGGTTGCCTCTAGGGCAGCCGCCGATGCCTGCCGCGGCGACGCGGCCTCCGCCGCCGCCCTCCGGGCGGGGCCGTCCCGTTCATGCCATGCCAGCCCGCCGTGCCGCACTGCCGGCCTAGGCACGATTACTGTAGCACCGTGCTCGGGCTGGCCCGATAGGCACGGCCCATTTGAACAGTCTAGGGCTGTGAGAGTATCGTGGGAACGATTTTAGAGAACCAAAATAGAAACTTTTGATTGAACATAAGAACATTTGAGTAAACAATGGTTAGAACAATGTCTTTGTCAAAAAAAAGGCAAGGAAAATATGTTGATAATAAGTGCTGAAGTTTGGGTACACTATAGAATTGCATCTCCTGATGAGTAAATTTCTACTTGCTTAAAAATTATGGTTTTTCTCTGAAGATTTATTTACACTCTCCAGTAATAATCAAATGGCCACTCAATGTAGACCAAAATTGTTCTTTGGCTGAAACCAACATGATACATACATTAAAAATAGGTAACTCACATAATGTAACTCAAAAGTTTGGATGCTACTGGATCAATAGTGGTAATTGTCATATGTTTAAAATGCCAACAAGTTTGTTAGAAGGAAATGGACTACATGAGTCAAAATGCATCAAAGAAATCAAAATAAAATTACCTGTCCCACCCAATTGATTCATTAGAGAATACAGACTTTCCTGCCAAAGGACACAACCTAAGCTTAAATTCAGTTTGCATTACTGAATTCTTTAACCCATGCAAGGCCTTAGTAGCAACAAAAGATCATTTCTTAGTTCCATAGAGGAGACCAAAAAGGTACCTGAAGATGCTTCATAAGGGACAGCAACCGTTATCTCCAATCCCAAATTAGATGCCAGCTCCAAAACTTCTTCCTGTGCTCCAAGTGGATCCGCTGATATAGTACAAAGGCACAAATATTATCTAAACAAGCAAAAAAAAAAAAAGAATCAGGCAATACCAATCTATGGTTTGCAATGTCTTACTAGCATCCATGTTAGTTATTATTGCAAACTTCTCTATCCAAGGCTAAGGGTAGAAGCACGGATAGCCACTCCTTAACTGCATGTAACCATATTAAGAAAAGTCTTATCTACAATGGTAAACACAACACAATAAAATAAAGTTGCAATCTTTTCCTCTAGAGAAAAAAACCCAAATACGCTTTTCTCTATGATTTGGTGCAAAGAACATATACAAGTTAGACTTGCAGAAAATTCTCTCCACAATCTAAAAACCAATATGTAGTCTAGAACATAATAGGTATCGTATACCTCGGGGATCATATCCTTTGCCTCCTGACATCATAATTTGGTAGCGATCTGCAAGAGTTCGCTCCGCCAAACACTTGAGCATGAGGTAGTTAAGTTCCTTGACTCTCTCCAGTAACCTCAGAGCAGCCATGGGCCTGTCACCCCCAAATCCAGCCCGCAGCCAACATAAACGGTATCCCTGCGCTGCTGAGGATTGCTCCTCTGTCAACCAACAGTAGTATTAGCAAACCCAAACACATCCATGGTCTCCAAGCCATAATTAGCATTTTAACAGATTTTCAAGTATGCGGCAAAATCACTAACCAGCCTTGACCACGCAGTCATGAACTGCTTCCATTGTTACGTATAATCCAAGGCAATTATTCCTCAGTTGATGAGCGAACCTAACAAACTGCTCTTAGTACTTTACCATGCAATAGAGTAATCCAGAAGAAATTGGATGAAATCAATCCATGTAGGGGAGGGCTACGAGAGAAAAGTGGATACCTCCGATTCGATCCGAGCCTAGATGGAAGCCGCAGGGGAAGGGCGATCTCCGGCGCCGGCGGAGGCAGACTCACGCAAGAGGCGGTGGTTGGTGTGTAACCAGCTTGTTCCTCCAGAACCGCGAGCCCAGCCCATCCGACGAGCGGGCCCACTTATAACATAGCACCTCACTACACTTTCGTCCTCGTGCTTCATATAAAAAAGGGTTAACCCGAAAGTGTTATGGTTTTGAGGGACAAGGCCTTATAAATTGGTTCAACTCTTGCTCCAGCACAAGGCCTTATAAATTGGTTCAACTCTTACTCAACTAGTAAGGTGATACTAATCAAGTGCACACAACACTCATGGGCAGTCCAACTTACCCGCAGCACATGTCCGTACGTCCAGTGCCGACGCCATATGCCATGCCATGTGCCTCATATAGAATAAGTTGGTTCAACTCTTGCTCAACTAGCAAGGTGTTTAATCAATCCAGTGCACACAACACTCATGGACAGTCCAACTTCCCGTAGCGCATGTCCGTACGTCCAGTGCGACAACGCCATATACCATACCATGTGGCCTCACACAGACTACCACATGCGTCATGACCGCCATAGCACGCACACACTCTGTGCCCGCCAACACGTGACCCCCTGCGCGCAACCGCGAGGGTCGGCTTCTGACTACCATTTGTAACAGCTTGCCCTCCAGAACCGCGCAGCCCACCCATCCGACGGGCCGGCCACTTATACATAGCCCCACTTACACTTTCGTCCTCGTTTCATGTAAAAGGGTTAACCCAGAAGATTATTAATTGGGGAGAGGGACAAATCTTATAAGGTTGGTTCAACTTGCTCAACTATCAAGATGGTAGAATCTAATAAGTGCAACACAACACTCATGGGCCAACATAGGCCAGATCCTAATTGGAGT
>RYFJ01002996.1:0-88175 GCA_003991445.1 Oryza meyeriana var. granulata | reverse complement strand
CCCGAGAGAGACTGTCCTGTCCCTTGATTGCTTTAGCCGATTCATATCTCAAGTCGAACTCTGTCAAAGCAAAAATCCATTTACCAACTCGCCCTTTCAAGACTGGAGCCGACAACATATATTTGACCACATCGGCCTTGCAGACCACTATACACTCAGCTGATAGAATATAATGCCTTAACTTTGTACACGAGAAATATATACAAAGGCATAATTTCTCCACCACAGGATATCTCGTTTCAGCATCCAAAAGCCTTCTGCTCAGATAAAACACAACTCGCTCCTTCCCCCCAAATTCCTGTATTAGAACAGACCCGATGGATTTCTCATCGGTTGATAAATATAACTTGAACGGCACTCCTTTCTGCGGCGGAATTAAAATAGGTGGGGAACTCAGATAGTTCTTGATCTCGCCAAATGCCTTTTGCTACGCTGCCCCCCACACAAACTCTTGATCGGCTTTCAACTTCAATAATGGAGTAAAAGACTCAATTCTCCCTGACAAATTTGATATAAACCTCCTCACAAAATTAATCTTGCCGATCAACGAGTGCAACTCTATCTTATTGCTTGGTGGCTCTGTAGTCTTAATGGCCCTGATGCTCCGTTGACTAACTTCAATTCCTCGCTCATGAACCATAAAACCCAAAAACTGCCCAGCCGATACACCAAAAGCGCATTTATTGGGATTCATCCTTAGTCCGTATTTCTTGGCCCCCTCCAGCACTTTTCGCAAATCGGCTATATGGCTTTGCTCACTTTTAGACTTAACCAGCACATCATCAATGTAAATTTCTACCAACAAGCCGATGAGATCATGAAATATATAGTTCATCGCCCTCTGATAGGTCGCACCGGCACTTTTCAACCCAAACGTCATTACTACCCACTCATATAAGCCGATAGCCCTAGGACACCGAAACGCAGTCTTGTGTATATCCTCTTTAGCCATAAAAATCTGATTGTATCCTGCATTGCCGTCCATGAAACTAATAATTTTGTGTCCTGACGTTGCGTCCACCAATAAATCCGCTATCGGCATTGGGTATTCATCCTTGGGGGTAGCTTTATTCAGATCCCGGAAATCAATACATATCCTCAATTTTCCGTTTTTCTTTTCCACCGGGACGATATTAGAAACCCACTCAGCATATCGGCATGGCCTTATAAATTTGGCATCATACAACCTTGTGATTTCCGCTTTGATCGGCTTATATAATTCTGCCTTGAATCTCCTTGGAGCCTGTTTGAACGGCCGATATCCTGATTTAATGGGCAGCCGATGTTCAACAATCGATCGGCTTAATCCTAGCATCTCATGGTACTCCCAAGCGAAACAATCCCGATACTCCTTCAACAGTGTTATCAATTCTTCTCGAAGTTTAGGACATAACTTTTTACTTATGTACGTCGGCCTTGGCTTATCTCCTGGCCCTATGTCGATCTCCTCCAAATCATCGGCCAACGTAAACCCTTGTCCTAGTTTCCCTTCAAAGTCTTCAATGGAGCCCATCAGAGTAACAATTTAGAGCCGACTTGCTGAATCGGCTGTATCCCTTGGCTAGTGACTTTAAGATAGTCTCCTTCCCATATTTTCCCGAATAGGCAATAAACACCATCGGCTTCCCAGACTGGCAAATCGGTCATTGCAATGTTGGTTGACCGATCTGCTAGGACCACCTCGACTTGATCTCCCTACCACTGTATCCAACATTGATGCATCGTCGAGGGCACGCAACAGTTTGCGTGAATCCAATCCCTGCCAAGAAGCAAACTATATGACCCCTTTCTGTCGATGACGAAAAACGTGGTAGGTAATGTCTTATTTCCCACTGTCAACTCCACGTTTAATACGCCTTTCGCCTCTAATGAATTCCCACCGAAGTCCTTCAGCACCATATTTGTCTTGATCAGATCTTCGGCAGTCTTCCCCAATTTCTGAAATGTAGCATGAGGCATGAGATTAACAGCTACTCCCCCATCAACCAGCATCTTCGTCATCGGCTTCCCATTCACATAGCCCTTGATGTATAATGGTTTTAGGTGCCAATGCTCTGACTCTTCAGGTTTATCGAATACGGCCTGATCGGGTTGCAACATTAGCTGAGCGAAAACTTCCTTATTGCCTTCTTCATCCGATGAAAGTGCTTTATACTTCCGAGGCAAAAAGAACACCATATTCACTAGAGCTGATGCATCTTCATCGTCCTTCCTCTTTACACGCCATACTTGTTTGGTTCTCTTGTGATGATGATCAGCCTCTTCCTGATCTTGCCTCTGTTCTTCCTGTTGCTCTCGGTGTTGTAGCCGTTGTGCCCTTCTCTTCTGATTCTTGGTGAATATCCCACTAGGGCACCATTGAGGATTCTGGACTTTTTTTTCATGTACTTCCTCTTCATCCTCTTCAAAGAACTCTTCGTGGATCGGCCCTAATCAGCTATGAACCGATGCTCTTTTTTCAAGCGGCCGATCCTGTGAAAACCTTTCCTGCCGATCCCGCTGAAACCTCAGATCATCACACTCAGGGCAATCTTCAATTGATGGCAATCTCATCCTTGATCCCAGCAGAATTGGAAGAACGGACAATCCCAATGTGGATTAAATCTTTCCCTGTCCAGCTCGATCCACTGTTCCTCATACCTTGAATATGTTTCTATCATATCCGATGAAGTAATCCTCGATTTATACCTTTGATGCTTTCCTTCATCGGCTTGACTCCTTGACGATGATCCCGCGTAAACCATGTTTACAGGGAACGGGTGTCCGTCAATTTTCATCGGCTTTTTGTCTTCGAATTTGATTCTTCCTTGCTCAACAGCCGATTGAATCTGTTGCCGAAAAACTTTGCACTCGTTAGTATGATGCGATATAGTATTGTGTCACTTGCAATATCGTTTCTTCTTTAGTTCTTCGGCTGATGGAATCACGTGGTTTGGCGGAAGTTGTATCTGTTTCTCTTATAGCAGTAAGTCAAAGATTTTATTGGCTTTATTAATATCAAAATCATACCGCTCCTCCTTGCCGATATCCTTAACCCACGGACATGATACTGATTTCTTGTTCCTGGCCCACTCCGCCAATCCAACCTCAGCATCGGATCCCTCATCGTCTGAGTCCAATGAATAAACCTGTACCTGAGCAACCCTTTTCTGATATTTATCTTTTTTCGCCTCCTGAAATCGGCTTTCATGAGCCGATACCTTCTGTACCAGGTGCACCAGGGACTCGAACTCTTGTGATGAAAACCTCTCCTTAATCGGCGCCAAGAGACCCTGGAAAGCCAAATCGGCTAGATGCCCATCGCTCAGGTTCAGACTGTAACATCGGTTTCTGACGTCCCGAAATCGCTGAATGTATTCCGGTACTGTTTCCTCTGGTCGTTGCCTAACCGATGTCAAATCTGTCAGTCTCATCTCATGGATTCTAGCAAAGAAGTATTTATGAAACTGTTTTTCTAGATCGGCCCACCTCCGAACGGAATTCGGTGGTAATGAAGAGAACCACGTAAAAGCCGATCCAGATAGTGACAAGGGGAAAAACCTAACCCTTAGAGCCTCTTCAGCCGATGCCTCTCCACACTGTGCCAGGAATCGGCTGACATGTTCTACTGTAGATGTGCTGTCTTGTCCTGAGAACTTGGAAAAATCTGGGACCCTGTATCGGTGTGGCAATGGCACTCTATCAAACTACTCGGGATATGGACGCTGATACATAAATGTTTACTCCTTAGGCTTGATCCCAAATTGTTTCCTTACTATCTCTGCAACCCTTGTTGATAAATCCTCTTCCCTCGGGTTGTCCTGTTGATACTGCACAGGTGGAGTTTGTTGCCGATTTTGTCTATGATACTCTCTTTGGTAACTCCCTGGATTGGCAATGCCACCTGGGTAATTCTGTTGATATCCCCCATAATAGGCAAATCGATGGTATCTAGCAGGAATATCCTGTTGCCCCCCAGCCTGCTTCTATGCAAACATGTTTTCTGGTACGTCTCTACTGATGTTGTAAGCAGCTTGGTTCGGCTCAGCTTTTGGCGGGAGGTAAACAGGACCTCAAGTAGGCTCTTGAAGAATTGATCCGTCCACGTCTTCTTTATGAGATTATGAAGTGTGTTCACCAAGATCCCAGACTGATTGATGAGCGCATGATGTACTGCCTCATTCACCATGTCTTGTAAAGGTTTTACCGGTGGACTTTCGAGTGGCGTACGGCTCGATTCTCCAACCAGTACTGGTTTTGGAAACTGCGTCTTCTGAATCGGCCCTTGCCTGGTCATACTGAAGGATTCTAAGCACAGCTTCTGAAAATTTGCCATATTTTGCTCGACTTGCTGTTTTTGTTCTTCAGTTAAATCCTCCATGCTAACCGGAATTACGTTGTCTGTTTTGACCTCTTTCCCAGCCATGTTGTAATTCCGATCGAGACTTTGTGTTGAAACTTCGTGTCCCACCAGGCGTGCCAAAAACGTATTGACGCCGAAAACCGCCGGGGCCGTCCGGCCCCTTGGAGACACGCGAAGGCCTGGGAGATTTGCTTCACTCCAGTGCAGGTCCTAAAATCTTGAGGTTCGTAGGCATGCCAGTCAATTTGACCCTGCAATTGACAAGAAGAGAAAATGTTAGATTCGTGAGCCAATCGGCTGGAAGCCGACCTGGACTCATCTCATCGGCCGATGGCCGATTTGAACTGTAGCACTTATACATCGACTGGAAGCCGATGATGGCATGAGCAGTAGCATAATAATAAACAAATATTAAACTAGCCGATCATTGAAGGAATGCTCAAAAATCGGCTATAAACTTGAAAAAATAAGCAGAATGCGTAAATAAATAGATTAAATAAACTCTAGCCGATTGTGATTAAAATTATTGTTGTCGCTGCAAAGATGCTGCCCACACCCGTGCCCGCGCCCGGATCTTCGTTCGCTGTCTGTGCCCGTACCCGGGTTCTTACCTGTGCTCGTGCCCGGGTCCTTACCTGATGTCATGCCCGTGCCCGGGTCCTCACCTGTGTTCATCCCCGGATCCTCGCCTGCTGATCATGCCCGGGAACTTACCTAAGCTCGTGCCCGGGAGCTTACCTGTGCTCGCGCTCGGATCGGCAGAGTAAACATAATCAGCTAGCCCTTAGCCTATCGTAATAGTAATGTAGGCAAGAATGTATAACAAAGCAAGCAGTATAATCGGCTATATTTATTAAAAGATAACTTACCGGCTAAGCACTCCGATAAAAACACCGCATAAAACCCATCGGCTTATTAAGAATAAAGTTATTATCGTCAGTCTAGTAGATCGGACCCAACCGTTGCAGCACAGACTGATGATGATAACAAGATCTCGATAGGCCGATAGATTTGATGCGATCGTGATGTAAAATATGATAACTTATCGGCTATACACCCCGATAAGACGCTTGCGCACAAAATATCAACTTAGCAGGAACGATTTATCACTGGCAGTTTAGTAGGTCAGACCCAACCGATGCAGCACAAACTGTTGATAAATCGCTCCCAGTAAGCCGATACGATCTACGCACGCGTGATGTGATATACCTAATCAATCTATGAGATCAAACTAAACTAATGCAGCCATAGATAAATTAGATATATCGTGGTAAGCCGACTACCATAAACCGACTAGAATATCGGACCTAACCGAGGAAGTCCTAGCCGATAGGTAGCCGGGGTGACGAGACTTACCCTCTCGCTGGAGGTCGAACTTAACCGATGCAGCCCGGCTCGAGAAGCAAGAACCCGTCGAAAGGGTGGTGATGCGCCGAATTTGTATTGATCGATTGATGATTTACAAAGCTCCCGGGCATACGTATTTATACCCCGAGTTGACACGAGCCCTTATTGGACACGGTACATGATTTCCTAATTATAACAGAAAACACTAATAAGACCCGACCGGACACGAGGTCAGGTTTCCTAAAGATAAGCACTTGCCTAATTAATAGGTACAGTAATTAACCGCCATACTGTGGTCTTCACGGCTCCTTCCCAGATTCGGTCCCTTTTGGATCAACTTCCATTAATTGACTGCAATTTGCTCTTTGACCGAATCTGACACAGGGCCTTACCAAATTTTGGCATTAACACTTTGGCACGCGAGATAACTTCCGCACCGAGAATATTTGTTTTGAGGTTGCCGACTTCGAGTCCGCGTACCACACGATACTTGGACAGCTGGCACTAGCCAAATTCATGGCGATTACGCCTACATGATGCTCAAGATTTTAGGACCAGCTGGAGTTCTTTTTCTTCGCAGCGATGTTAAGCAAGCCTTCACATGCAACAAGGAGAGCTGTGAGCTGGCTCAATCTCATGAAGCGGCAATCGGGCGCAATAGCATCCGACTAGCCGCCACAACTGCAAGCGAGGACGATCAAATTCCGGCTAGAAAAGCAGCCAAGTCAGGAATTTCAGCAGACTCTAACACGAAGAAGATCCCCCTGGACCCTTCTGACCTCTCCAAAGCTTCTCTTGTTGGGACCGGACTTAACCCCAAATAGGAAGACGCGCTCGTCACCTTCCTCCAAGCAAATAGGGACAATTTTGCTTGGAAACCTTTCGACATGCCTGGTGTACCGAGGGAGGTGATCGAGCATTCCCTCAACGTCAAACCGGACGCCAAGCCAGTGAAACAACGACTACGACGCTTCGCACAGGACCGCAAAGATGCTATTCAGGAGGAGATAACCAAGCTCCTCGTAGCCGGGTTCATCAAAGAGGTCTACCACCTGAATTGGCTGGCAAACCTAGTCTTGGTCCGGAAGAAGAACGATAAATGGCAGATGTGCGTCACTTACACCAACTTGAATAAAGCGTGCCCCAAAGATCCATTTGGCCTACCCAAGATAGATTAGGTGGTAGATTCCACTGTGGGGGTGCGAACTTCTCAGCTTTCTTGATTGTTACTTGGGATATCACCAAATCAGCTTGAAGGAGGAGGACTGCCTGAAGACTTCTTTCATCGCGCCGTTTGCAGCATACTGCTATATCGCTGTGCCGTTCAGGTTGAAAAACGCTAGAGCAACGTAGCAACGAGCAATTCAGTGGTGTTTACACACTCAACTCGGGCGCAACGTGGAGGCGTATGTCGATGATGTGGTGATCAAGACAAAGTCCACAGAAGACCTCATCGCCGACTTGGAAGAAACCTTCTAAAGCCTTCGAAGATTCAAGATGAAGTTGAATCCGGAAAAGTGCACTTTCGGTGTGCCGTCTGGAAAGCTACTCGGCTTTATCATATTGCATCGAGGCATCGAGGCTAATCCAGAGAAAATCATCGCTATCATGAACATGGCACCCCCAACTAGCTAGAAGGAGGTCCAAAAGCTGATAGGCTGCATGGCTTCACTCAGCCGATTCATCTCCTGCCTTGGTGAACAGGGCATGCTATTTTTCAAACTATTGAAGAAAGCAGATAATTTTCAATGGACACCTGAAGCCCAGCAAGCCTTCAGAGACTTCAAAAAATTTCTCACATCACCACCAGTGTTGGCATCACCTATGCCCTAGGAACCACTAATGTTGTACTTGGTGGCAACCACTCAAGTAGTCAGTACGGTGCTGGTAGTCGAGCAATCAGAGCCAGGTCATATACAGAGAATTCAATGGCTAGTTTACTTCGTCAGCGAAGTCCTAGCCGACTCCAAGATGAAATATCCTCAAGTCTAGAAGCTGTTATATGGCCTACTCATCACTGTCCGGAAGTTGGTGCACTATCACTCGGCATCCGTCGACTGGTTGTATGTGGGGATTCTCAACTTGTGGTCAACCAAGTCATAAAAGACTGGACATGTCTTGATGATAACATGATGGCATACTGTTAGGAGGTCTGAAAGCTGAAAAACAAGTTCGATGGGCTGGAGATAACTCATGTATTGCGACAATACAACAAAGCTACAAATGAGTTGGCCAATATGGGATCCAAACGAGAAGTGGTCCCGATCAGGGTTTTTGTCGAGCAAGTATTGGAGCCATCAGTCTAGAAGTACTTGAACAGTCGAGGGCTGAGCCTACCCTGGCAACAAATGAAGTGCTGATCATCTCTCAAGATTGGTGGACTCCAATTATCAAATTCCTCTTGGACAACGAATTCCTAGAAGATCATAGTGAAGCCGAACGGATCAAACATTGAAGAAAATGTTTCCTCGTAGTTGGAGAAGACCTGTACCATCGAAGCACATCCGGAGTCCTCATGCGTTGCGTCACACCCGAGGAGGGCAAGCAAATTCTGCAGTCAATCCACTTAGGTATTTGTGGCAACCATGCTGCATCCAGAACGTTAGTCGAAAAGGCTTATAGGCAGGGTTTTTTTGGCCGACTGCGGCAACAGATGCTAAAGACATAGTCCGCACATGCAAGGGATGCCAATTCTTTGCAAGGCAAACACATCTTCTAGCTCAAGAACTTCAAACAATCCCAATCTCTTGGCCCTTCGCAGTTTGGGGGCTTGACATGGTCAGGCTGTTCAAGAAAGCGCCAGGAGGGTTCACACACTTGTTCGTCGTAGTGGATAAATTCACAAAGTGGATTGA
Organism: Oryza meyeriana var. granulata; assembly: GCA_003991445.1. NCBI lineage: Eukaryota > Viridiplantae > Streptophyta > Magnoliopsida > Poales > Poaceae > Oryza > Oryza meyeriana. The sequence continues at coordinate 79,631 of RYFJ01002996.1, read as the reverse complement.
GGCAAAACCCGTTGTTACCATAACAGCAGCATGAGCAAAGGACTTCATCACGAGTATTTTATACCAATTTGGAGTTCCTAACCGCATCATAACGGACAATGGTACTCAGTTCACTAGCGGCGTATTTCACGATTTCTGTGACGACTTTGGTATCAAGATCTGTTATGCTTCTGTGGCACACCCACGGAGTAATGGGCAGGTCGAGTGTGCCAATGGCATGGTCTTACAAGGCATCAAGGCTAGGGTGTTCAACCGACTACAACCATACGCAAAGCGGTGGGTACAAGAACTCCCATCCATTCTCTGGTCTCTCAGAACCACGGTTAGTCGGGCAATAGGGCAATCCTCTTTTTTCCTAGTCTATGGTGCTAAGGCCGTGTTACTGTTAACGCCAAAATTTGGTACGGGTCGTTACCATGTTCGGTTAAGGAAAGAAGCGATATCAGCCATTGGGAACTAATCCAGAAGAGTCCGAGCTTGGGAAGGAATCGTGAAGACCACGATATGGCAGTCAATTACCTTATCTGTAAATTAGGTAATTTTAATACTTTTTAGAGAAACCTGATCTCGTGTCTGATCAGGACTTGTTAGTTTTCCTTTTATAGATTGGAAATTCGTGTGCCGTGTCCTATTAGGAATGTAATAACTCGGGTATATATACGTATGCCGGGTACCTTGTAAATTTATCCACACAGATCAATCAAATTCGGCGCATCGCACCCTTTCGACGGGTTCTTGCTTCTCGAGCGGGGCTGCATCGGTTAGGTCCGAACTCCTGCGAGAGGGTAAGACTCGTCACCCCTTACCCAGGTGTATCTGCCCTGTCTACGGCTGCATCGGTTCGGTCCGACCTCTTAGGGCGATCAGGTATACCACATCACACGTGCGTAGATCTTATCAGCTTACTGGGGGCGATTTATCATCAGTTCGTGCTGCATCGGTTGGGTCCGACCTACTGAGCTGCCAGCGATAAATCGTTCCTGCTAGGTTGATGGTTTTTGCGTAAGTGTCTTATCGGAATGTATAGCCGATAAGTTATCTTATTACATCACAGTTGCATTAGGTCTATCGGCTTGTTGAGGTTCCTTTATTATTATTAATCTGTGCTGCATCAGTTAGGTCTGAACTACTAGATTGATAATAATAGATTTATCCTTGTCGAGCCGATCGGTGTATATGCGACGTTCTATCGGAGTGCTTAGCCGATAGGTTAATCTTTCTAATAAAGCCGACTGAGTTATTTTTACTATTTTGGTCATCTATATTATCATCGGTTTTCTAGCCGATGTACATGTGTTTCCTTGGCAGTCGGCTAGCCTACTATTCTGCCTATCTATTTTATCATCGGCTTCTAGCCGATGCACATGTTATACTGACAGCTTATCTATTTGCTTATAGCGTTATCGGTTTCCTAGCTGATACACAGGTGCCATTGGCTATCGGCTACAAGGGGCCTACATCAGACCGTATCGGCCAATAGCCGATGTGCAATTGCTGCTGACCCGGGCACGAGCACGCCGAGGACAATGGCCCGGGTACAGGCATAGCCGATGTGCGAGCACTGTTGGCACCATCGGCTGAAGGAAGACTTTATCGGCTTATCGGCCGATCGCTGCTGGTAGCCGGACGCGAGCACGAGACCAACAGGCGAGGGACCCGGGCGCGGACAGCTGGGGCCCAGACAAAGTTTTATCATCGGCTTTCAGCCGATGCTCAAGCATTCCTTCGGCAATCGGCTAGCGGGATTCTTATTGGCCGATTGAATCCCTGAGCTAATATTCTCCTTGTCAATTGCGGGGTCAAATTGACTGGCACGCCTGCGAACCTCAAGATTTTAGGACCTGCACTGGAGCTAAGCAGATCTCCCAGGCCTTCGTATGTTCAATCGCATCAAACCAGATCATCAACAAGCTTCTTGGCACACCCGGTGGTTTTTGGTGCGAACAGTTACCAACCGAGTTGGAGTTTGGCTCTACGCGAGTTTGGGCCCACTCGAAAGACAAATCAAACGAAGCCCGATTGGTCGAACTCGATCAGTTGGAGGAAGTGAGGGATATCGCGACTATCCAGTTGATAAGGTATCTTCAAGGCCTACGTCGTTATCATAGTCAAAATGTCCGTGACCACGCCTTTTTGGTGAGAGATCTCGTCTTGAGAAAAATACAAACCACCAAAGACAGGCATAAACTATCCCCTCTGTGGGAAGGGCCGTTCATTATCGCTGAGGTGACACATCCAGGTGCCTTCCGACTGAAGACCGAAGACGGTTCCCTCGTCAGCAACTCTTGGAATATAGAATAGCTACGCCCTTTCTATACCTGAGTCTATTATTTACTCTATACATATGTACAAAGTGTTTTCTCTGACTCACTACGTTGCTTGTTCCAACCGAGTAGTGAGTTGAGGGCTGCATGTATTATGTGTCATGTTAAAAAATTTTGAGCTTGTTTATCTAAGTTATGAAGTTTTGCAACGATTATGCTACGTTTGCCCGAGTATAGCTTTTAGAAGCGAACGATTTTTTCCGGTTCCTGTCAATCTACTCGGCACAGACTATGTAGTTGGGTAAAGCTAAGGATGACTGAGAAAAAGCAAGTACTCAGCAGCATTGTACAGATATTTACAAATATCTTTGCAAAAGTTTTATACACCGACTGCATAATTGTTTTGTTTTTACGTACCTAGGTCTTTTGCTATCGCCTCCGCAGTCAGCCTTGCCTGGCTGATCAACTCTAGTGTTTCTTCGGGTGTTGTCTCCTTGGCAAAACCCTCACCAATGGCCTCGATATCTACCCTAGGGTAGATCGATTTGGTCATAGCGAGGGTTTGGGCAACACCAAAAGCGAGACGCTCATCCGAGTACTTTTCAAGATGCTCGGGGCTTCGCTAAGGCGTGCCTGCACCTCGGAGACTGTACTGGAGCTGTTCCCAGCATGGTGAGGCTCCATAATGTCAAGGAGCCCTTTCACGGATTCAACAAAAATTTCCTGTGACTCCTTGAAAACCTTGATCTCCTCTGCAAAGGCATTGGATTGGGTCTAGGCATTGGCTTTTGAAGCTGTTCAGATTTATCGACAAGTATTCTTGTTAGCCAAAAAATGCAGTCAGAGCAATAAGAAGATGGGATAAGGTTACTGTCAGGGAGGAGGCTTACTTGCATAGTCGGCCTCCGCTTTGGCTTTGGCCTTCTCCAGTTCGGCTTTGACCTTCTCAACTTCCTTTAGCTTAATCTCTTGTTGTCTCCTCTCCTCAGCTTGGGTTTTCAATTTGACTTTGATGGCTGCAAATTAGAATAGTCAAGAACTCAAGATTGCAGTTAGAACTCAACAAGGCAGTCGAGAATCAACAAAGCTGGAAAGATATACTTGGGATTTGCTTAGGACGATAACACAGAAGACTTACTTCTGGTCTTCTCGGCTAGAGTACGCTTTTCGTCCCTGAGCTGATCTACTACTCCCCTTAGCCAAGTTTCCTTCTCCTGGCTAGTCCGTTCCAGATCGTCCTTGGCGGCCTAGAGCTAACCCAGTCGTTGGAGATGGGGGACAAGCTGGGTCAGGACCTTGTTCACTTTCTCCGAGCAGTCGACAATCTTCTGCTCAGAACAAAACAAAGCAAAACATAGTAAAACAGAGTCAGGTGGCGGAGTACCAGATTAAGGAGAACCGTCAAGAACTCAACATGGCAAGATTTGCTACATACTTAGACTCCCTGGACATGGTGATTGCGGCGCGAAGAAGAACTTCACGTTCCCTTGACACGGCTTGTTCATCATGCTTGTAGCTCTCCGCAACTCCCTCAAGGGATACCCAATGGAACGTTCTCAGGAAGTTGTGAGGAGGGGCTTCGAGCCGGGGGATGTCTACCTCATTAGAAGACGATGACGATATGGGTGGCGATGGGGTCCTGGCTCTGGACTCGGTGGCTACTGGGGTTTCAGCGATTTGTTTAGGGGCTGGAGTAGCAGCTTCAGCACTCGCCCCTTGGTTGGCCTGCACTAGTGGTCCTGTTGTCGGGACTGCTTCAGCTTCTGCGGTTGGGGTAGCCTCTGGCTCGGCAAAAGAACTTATCGGTGCTTGCTCGACTGGGGACGGCTCGGTAATAGGAGCAGCTGGCACAGTCCCCTTGGGATCAATGTCAACTCACTTCCTGCACAGAGAGTCAAATATCAGGGCACAATCGCTTCATTCAAGATTCTTGGAAGATTGAAGATTGCTTACCTCTTGGAAGTCTTGAACTTCCACGAGGGAGCTCCAGAAGATATCGGCGGTGAAGAGCAGCTGGCTGTCGGGCCAGTAGACGTGGCAGTCGGCGTTGGCGATTTACCACTGGTCGGCTCTGTTTCTAGCACAGCCGACTGGGGCGTCGAGGTACTCGGCAGTGCTGCCCTTGGGCTCGATGTTGCTGATCTCGTACTCGGCGGCGCCGGTCTTGGCCTCGATGTTGCTGGGCTCAATGTTGTTGAGCTCAGTGGTGCTAGCCTTGAGCTTGATGTTGCTGGCCTCGGACTTGGAGAAGATGGTCTCAGGCTTGGTGGCCTGGGGGCTAAATTGGTAGGGTCTTTGATCTTCAAGCTCCCCGGTGCTGTGCTCGGCTTGCTTGCACTTTTCCTGCCCGGATCTTCAATGGGGTTCTTCCTAGCCCTCTTGGAGCTGGGTTGGGCAGCAAAAGGGTTGGCCGGCCTCTTCTTCGTTTTGGTGGCCGACATGATTTGGGAATCATCACCAAACTCCTCGCAATCCTGCAAATGTTTCAACAACATACATCATACATTGAAGAACAATTCAAGACAAATGTCCATAGATATTTATCACCAATGGATGGCAATTCTAGATTAGCTTTTCAAGATTACCTGTGGCTGGGGCCTTTTCTGGCTATAGGCTGCAGTGGCGCGCTCGGCGTCTTCTATCTCTACAACCCCGTTGACAAAAAAGACGAGCAAGGTGTCAGTCACCTTATTCTCATCAGTCAAGTCCGGGTATTCTCGGCTAGGATCATTTTTGCCCTGGTAATCCCAGTCAAAGTGGCTTCTCAGCTTCAGGGGCCTGGTACGGCGGTTCAACAAGGGACCAGTTAATCCTGAGCTCTTCAATAGATCAATCTTCTCTATCAGTTGGTACACTTGGCCCATCTCCTCATAGCTTGGCACAGAAGACCAGCTGGGCAGGACCACCGGAGAAGAGCCAGTGAAAGGGGGCAGAGAAGGTTCAAGATCGGAGCAATAGAACCATTCTCTATGCCAGCCCTTGAGGGAGGTTTTCAAAGGAACATGGAGATAGATCTTTTTCATTTTGTTCCTAAGTTGGAGACTAGCTCCCCCCAATTACTTGGACTTTGTTTTTGGTTGGTTGGGACTTAATGTGGAACAAATATCGGAAAAGGTTGAAATGGGGCTTAACCCTCAAAAAACATTCACACAATGTGGTGAAAATGGAGATTTGTAGAATAGAGTTGGGATTCAGATTCACCAACTCTAATTCATAGAAGGACAAAAGTTGGCAGAAGAAATCTGAAGAGGGAAGGGCAAGACCGCGGTGAAAGAAAGAAGTGAAGACGATGGTCTCACCAGATTGGGGCACCGACATTGTCGATGTTTTACACCGGCAATAAATATATGGGGCTAGTCGGCGGATGTAAACTCGGTGGATTGCAAAGGAACACAGGGAGATTTTATACTGGTTCAGGCCCTCGATGTGAGGTAATACCCTACGTCCAGTTTATATGTATTCCTTCGAGGAATTATGGTGGTGATTCTAGTGAACCATCTCAACCTGCGAGCTTATGTGTGCTCTTCTGCCCTCATGGGGCGCACCACGCTTCGCGCCTGCGGCGTTTTCGCCAGACGGTCTTTGCCAGTAGTGCCATCCTCCCCGCAGGCTGTCTGTATGGGTGGGTTGTCCCTTGCTGCTGCGTTCTGTTAGGCGCTATGAATTATGCCTCCCCTTATATACTGGGGGACAGGGTTACAAGGTAGGAGTCCCCATCGGATTACGACTAGGAGATCTCCCCTTAGAGATATAACACACCCGACTAGGACTGTATATACCTTTCCATACAAGGCGAAGTCTGCCGAATCTAGCTATATCTCTAATCACAAGGCTAGGCCCATCCTCTATCCGAGTGGCCCATATGCTTGTCATGAGGTACCCGGGGCCCATGGCACCCACAGTAGCCCCCGAGACCTTCATAGTTGAGTCACAGCTGATGCCGAGTGCTCATCCTCCACGGTGAAGTCTTCCCGAGTGCATTGCTCCCGAGTACTCTTTGTCTGAGTGCTGCTTCTCCCGAGTCCTGCTTCATGTCAGCTGGCAGCGAGGCTATGAAGGGCTCCATGTAGATGTAGGAATAGTGTGCGCCGAATAGGCGCACCTATTAGGTGTAGCCCCCGACTTTGTGCTTAATTGTGAAAACAATTAAACATGAAGTCAAAGATCTTTAACCTTGTAGTCTTTCCCGAGTAGATTACTACTGGTACATGAGACTCTTCGGTATCATGTCAACCGGAATATGATTTATAGTCTTGCCGAGTAGGACACTACTCGTATATAGGACTCTTCGACTTCATGTCAGTCGGAATATGCGTTTATAGTCTTGCCGAGTAAGATGTTACTCGTATATGGGACTCTTCAGCTTCATGTCAGCTGGAAAAGAGGTTTATAGTCTTTCCCGAGTAGTATACTACTCGAAAATCAGACTCGTCGGCATCATGTCAGCCGGGAAAAGGTGTTTATAGTCTTTCCCGAGTGGCGTCCCATTCGGAAGTTAGACTCTTCAGCTCGTCAGCTCGAAGGTTAGACTCATCCGCGTCATGTCAGCGGGAATGAGAATTTTATAGTCTCTCCCGCAGTAGTGTACTACTCGAAGGTTAGACTCATCCGCGTCATGTCAGCGGAATAATGCTGCTCATGGCAACTGGTGGCCACGCATGTAGGCCCGAGTACCACTGTATGAAAAATAAATCCATTACGTGGTTAGGTGTACTCGAGAGAGATACATCTTGGCATCATCCAATTTTAAAAAATGCACCAGCTTGTGTATCCTTGTAAGGATGCTATCGCTCGGACTGGTGCGATAAGACAGATACCAAGACATATATGTTTAGAGCAATAAAGGCTCTCATGAAGCATATCTGCACTGTTACCTCATGTCTGTTTGGTAGCACTCAGCGCTATAATTTCAACTCAGCCTGCGGGCGGCCCCACATGGAGCTCATGCTACTGTAGGAACTCATATCTTGATGGCTGTTACCAAATAAGTCGGCCTGAGCCGACCTATCCAGCATAGCTCTATAGAAGTATCATCCATCGCATGTCAGGATGAGTTTTTTGGTGTTGGTAACCGCAATTAGCCAGAGAAATCCTTATTCGCAAGCTTTTCCGACTTACGTTCTGGATGCAAACTGGTTGCCACGTAAGCCTGAGTGGGTATAATGCCGGATCTGCTTGCCCTCCTCAGGTGTGACACAGTGCATAAGAACTCCGGATGCACTTTGACGATGTAAGTCTTCTCTGACTTGCGGTAAAGCCGAACAAGGTACCCGAACCTTGCATTAGCAGAGGGTTCGGCTGGCGACCCTCATGGGGCGTACCCTATCCAACAGAATTATAGCCAAGCCAGGCACCCGAATCTTGCATTAGCATAGGATTCGGCTAGCGACCCTCATGTGGCGTACCCAACCTGACAGAACCGTGACCAAATAAGGTACCCGAACCTAGCATTAGCGTAGGATTCAGCTAGCGACCCTCATGGGGCGTACCCTACTTAGCCGAGTGGTATACAGCCCCGACTGGCGCCGGGGGCCGATTGTTGGCTCGCATGGAGCGTAGTCGAGGAAGATGACGTCTCGACTGGCGCAAGTACTCAGTAAGTAGCCTTCATGGAGCATCCCGAGTGTATTTTGGCAGACTTGTCCAGCCCCGAGCGTAGGAGATGGGCTCGCAGCTCCCTGAGTTCCTGTCACACGCGTATCCGGAGCTGGGCCTGCAATATAAAGATATCGATGAGTAGCATCTGATGATGAAAACAATCATCCGAATTAAATGTATTTTACAATGTATGTAAATACGTGTTCTTCCTCTTTTTGATATTAATTTCCTCGAGTAGTTGACCCCTTACGTTTTAAGCACTCTGCCCGACTAGTCATAGCCCCTAGCGTCGGGAGTTGGCTCATGGCTCTTTCCCAGGCACGCGTTTTGGGTGACTTGAGTTCGTCTTACATGGAGCAGAGTTTCACGGATCGAGATTTATGCTACTCGAGTACTTTTGTAATCATTTAAAGAGCAAAAACGGAAAAAAGTAAATGCGCAGCTTGTACACTATTTGGTGTAAGCCGGCTGTGGCACTAGCAAGGCCCGAGTGAGGAGATGTTTATCAGAAAGCGACTTTAGCTATTCGGTATTTGGGAGTGGGGATGCCATCCTCGTGTTTGAGCTTGTGAGCCCCCGAGCATGTCACTTGTTGTTCTGATAATCCTCCAGTTGTTGAAGGTCAAAGGCGGTTGTGACCGACTGCCACAATGGAGCCGTCTGACTTGCGTTTGCGGTTCCCAGCTTTAGTCGGGACCCGCGTCCGTCGGTGTCGTCCGCTTCTTCTGTCAGGGTGACTTGTTGTCATCGAGGGCCTCGGCAACAGCGTGGGTCGAGTCGGCGTACTTGTTGCCATGTCGAATAGGGCCTTGACAGAGTTTGGGAGCTTCCGCGTGAATTTGTCGATGAACGAGGTGTCTTTGACTCCTTTTCGAAAGGCGGCGATGACGACCTCATCCTTGACTGTTTGGGATCGAATTTTTCTTCTCAGAGAACCCTTGATGAAAGTCACGAAGAGACTCGTTCGTCCTTTGATGCAACTGATATAAGTCGTGCTCGGAAGATGGCCTCTCGTATGTTCCCTGGAAGTTGGCGATGAAGCGTTCCCGGAGTTCTCCCAGGAGCCGATTGATTGCTTGGGAAGTCCTGTTAGCCATGTCCTCGCTGAGTTCGGCTAGAGCGACTGGGAGGTAGTTAGCCATGACTTTGTGATTTCCCCCAGCTGCTCGGATCGCCAGAGTGTAGACCGTGAGCCAGGACTCGGGATTGGTCTTGCCATCGTATTTTGTTGATGCCTGTAGGCTTAAAGCCGACTGGCCAGTCGACCTGTCGTAGTTCTGGGTGAAGGGCGGGTTATGCCTTCGTCTTCATGAGGACTCCGACCCGACTACGGCGGCGAAACCGCCCGTAGTGGAGGCCGAAATGCTCATTCTCGTCTTCCAGCTGGCGTTGGTCGTCTTCTTCTCGTTTGCGGTGCCGAGCATCTAATGTCTTGCTGAAGGTCGCGCCGCAGTCGGTTCGGAGGTCCTGGTTGCCCCGACGGTGCGCCTTCGACGTTGCCGGTTGTGTGTGGTTGCCGAGTGACGTCTGGCTTGACTCCGCATGCTGCCGACTAGAGCCGGCCGCTCGATGTCGCTTTGAGGTGGATGAGACTGCCGCTGGGGAAGTTGACCGACTGGTCAGTACGAGTGTGTTGCCCGACTGTTGGTGCTGCTGACATGCGGCAGCGGTAAGCATGGCTTTTATCCTTGCGATCGTCGGGGTGGCCTGGTGATCAGGCCCAAGTTGGACCGTGTCCAGTAGGGTTGCGGCGGCCACGATGTTCTGTTGTGGCATGATGTAGACGTCGTGGTCACCGACTTTTGTTTGGAGGGTTTGTTGCTGAGCGGTTCGCCCAGCCCTGTGTAGGCCGTCGTTGCGGGCGTGCGGGCGTCTTGCTCCTTCCTCCTGTTGTTCTCGCAGTCGGCAGGCCTCCTCCTCTTGTTGTTCTCGCAGTCGGCGAGCCTCCTCCTCTTGCTGTTCACGTAGTCGGCATGATTCCTGAGTAGGAGTAGAGCCTTTGGATGCCATGAAGATTTCTCGTGGCGGAGAGAAGCTTGCCGAGCTGCTGTCCGACTTAGAGTCGTAGTCCGACTGGAAGTCGGAGTCCGACTTCGACTCGAAGTCGGGGATGGTTGATGGGGATGAGTGTACCTCCAACCTCCTCAGATCTGATCTCGAGCGGCTCGGGGCCGTATCCGAGTCGAACTCCAGGGGATCGGGTTTGCCGCGTCGGATGTAGATTGTAGATATCCGCGGCGTCGCCGAGTCCGAACGGGAAATTGACGATCTCTTCCCTTCTCGGCCCGATCTCGGCCGGCTCGAAACCGAGTCCGAGTCGAACACTGAAAGGAAGAGTTGTCCCTGGACTCGGGCGTATAGGAGATCGCCGCGGCATGTCGTCGAAGATTGCCCCAGCGTCGTGTGGGCCGACTGGCGCGGAGTCCGGTTGGTTCCTCAGTCGGTTGGATCGGGTCCATGTTTGGCCAAGGCGAGATTGCCCGAACATGTCGGCGACGAAGTCGAGGCTTCCCGAATGAGATTGTAATCTCCAGGAGAGCATTTGCCGCCGTCGACTCCGGTTGCTGGATCCATCGAGCTTGTAGATGTAGATCGCGCCGAAGCCCCTACCTGGCGCGCCAACTGTCGATGTTTTACACCGGCAATAAATATATGGGCTAGTCGGCGGATGTAAACTCGGTGGATTGCAAAGGAACACAGGGAGATTTTATACTGGTTCAGGCCCTCGATGTGAGGTAATACCCTACGTCCAGTTTATATGTATTCCTTCGAGGAATTATGGTGGTGATTCTAGTGAACCATCTCAACCTGCGAGCTTATGTGTGCTCTTCTGCCCTCATGGGGCGCCCTGCCTCCCCTTATATACTGGGGGACAGGGTTACAAGGTAGGAGTCCCCATCGGATTACGACTAGGAGATCTCCCCTTAGAGATATAACACACCCGACTAGGACTGTATATACCTTTCCATACAAGGCGAAGTCTGCCGAATCTAGCTATATCTCTAATCACAAGGCTAGGCCCATCCTCTATCCGAGTGGCCCATATGCTTGTCATGAGGTACCCGGGGCCCATGGCACCCACAGACATAGATTCCCCTTTGGCAATGCGCCAATGGATGACTTCTTGTCGCTGCAGCAGCAGTTGCTTCTCCAAGTATTTCAGCTTCGTCGAACCGCAGTTCGAAACCGGCCAAGTTTCAGCAGACATCTCCGGGATCTCCGAGGCTCTCGGCACTTTTGGGAGCGAGAAAGATTTGGGGGAAATGCTAGCGGGTGCTTGGGATGGATGCGGCAGAGTGGGATCACGCAAGTTTTGAGCAGGAGACGCTGGCTATGGCGAACCCTAGCGAGGTGAAGTGTGAAATTTTGGCGCAGAAGCTGGAAGACGAAACGATTGGTGGATTGGAGAAGATGAGGGAATCTTTTCTCTTTCTCCCTACTTTTATAGAGCCTGTGCTGATAATCGGGCTTGGGCCGGCTAATTCGGTACTGGGCCACAAGATATGAGTTTCTCGATAGCATGCTCTACTAGGCCGCTCGCTGGCTATGTTAATATCACAATGCAGATGCTATTTACAGAAATCGATAAATAATCAGATATGCTTCATGAAAGCCTAATCGCTGGAGACATGTGTTCAGGTATCTGCATTATTTACCAGGTATTGAGGATACATTCTTATAAGGACCGATAGCAGGTCTCCATTAAAATTAGGGATGCAAGTATCTCTCAAGCACACCCGGAGACACATTCGGTTAAAATCCATAAAGTGGTACTCGGCTTACATGCTTAGCCATCAATTGCCATGAGCAAAAAATTATTTATGTTTAATTGTTGAAAAGTCTACATACCGTGTAGTATACTACTCGGGAAAGACTACAAGGTTAAAGATCTTTGACATTATGTTTAATTGTTTCACAATTAAGCACAAAGTTGCGGGCTACACATAATAGGTGCGCCTATTCGGCGCATACTATTCATATTTTTCTATGAAGCCCTTCATAGCCTCGTTGCCAGCTAACATGAAGCAGGACTCAAGAGAAGAAGCACTCGGACAAAGAGTACTCGGGAGCAATGCACTCGGGAATTCTTTACCGTGGAGGGTGAGCACTCAACATCAGTTGTGACTCAACTATGAAGGTCTCAGGGGCTGCTATGGAGGCCATGGGCCCCGGGTACCTCATGAGAAGCATTTGGGCCACTCGGACTGAGGATGGGCCTAACCTTGTAATTAGGGATATAATAGGACTTGGCATATATAACCTTGTACGATAAGGAAAAGATATAATCCTAGTCAGGCATATTGTATTCCTAGATGGAAATCCCTTGGTCAGAGTCTGACGGGATTCCCACTCTATAACCCTGTCCCCCGGTATATAAGGGGTGGTAGGGCGCCCCCTGAGGGCATATCGAAATCTCACTAGAGAAACCTCAAAGGCAATACACCACAACTGGACGTAGGGTATTACCTCATCTCGAGGGCCTGAACCAGTATAAATTGTTTGTGTTCCTTTGCAGTCTATCATGTTTAGGTCTCACGAGTATTCCCATATTCTTATTGCCGATACAAAACATCAACAACTAGCGGACCCCAATCATTCGATTCTCACTAGAAGACGAGCTCCCAGAAGACCGCAGCAAAGCCGAGCAGATCAAACATTTTCTTATAGTCGGAGGAAGCCTCTGTCGATGAAGCACATCTGGAGTCCTCATGCGCTGTGTCACATCCGAGGAAGGCAAGTAGATTCTAGAGTCTATCCATTCTGGTATTTGTGGCAACCATTCCGCATCTAGGATATAGTTCGGACATGCGAGGGATGCCGGTTCTTTGCCCGATAAACACATCTACCAACTCAGGAATTACAGACAATCCCAATGTCGTGGCCCATTGCAGTCTGGGGGCTTGACATGGTCGGGCCGTTCAAGAAAGCGCCAGGAGGGTTCACACACTTGTTTGTCGTAGTGGACAAGTTCACAAAGTGGATTGAGGCAAAACCCGTTGCTACCGTCACCGCGGCCAGGGCAAAAGACTTCATCATGGGTATTATTTATCGATTTGGAGTCCCCAATCGCATTATAATAGACAACGACACTTAGTTTACCGGCGGCATATTCCAAGATTTCTGTGATGACTTCGGCATCAAGATCTGTTATGCTTCTGTGGCACACCCATGGAGCAACGGGTAGGTCGAGCATGCAAATGGCATGGTCTTACAAGGTATCAAGACTAGAGTATTTGACCGACTACAACCATACGCAAGGTGGTGGGTCTAAGAGTTCCCATCCGTTCTCTAGTCTTTACAAACCACGGTTAGTCAGGTAACAGGGCAATCCCCTTTCTTCCTAGTCTATGGTGCTGAGGCCATGTTGCCAACCGAGTTCAAGTTTAACTCTTCGCGAGTTCGGGCCCACTCAGATGACAAATCCAACGAAGGTCGACGATCAAGCTAGATCAGTTGGAAGAAGCAAGGGATGTTGCAACCATCCAGTCGGCAAGATATCTTCAAGGCCTGCATCATTATCACAATTGTAATGTTCGTGGCTGCGCCTTTTCGGTGGGAGATCTCGTTTTGAGAAAAATTCAAACCACCAAAGACAAGCATAAATTATCTCCCTTGTGGGAGGGGCCGTTCATTATCACTAAGGTGACACATCCGGGTGCCTACCGGCTGAAGACTAAAGACGGTGTCCTAATCAACAACTCATGGAACATAGAACAGCTACATCTTTTTCTATACCTGAGTATTGTGATCCTTTCATATATACGTAAATAAAGTTTTTTACTCTGACTCGCTATACCGTTTGTTTCAACCGAGTAGTGAGTTGGGGGCTACATGAGGATAGCATGTCTCTTGTTGTTTATAATGTTTGAGTCTAGTTTATCTATGTCATGAAGTTTTATAATGACTATGCTACATTTTTGTTGAGTACAGTCCCAAGGGACAAACACCTTTTAAAAGTTGATCTCAATTCACTCGGCATAAATCGGCTAGTCGGATAAAACTAATGATGGCTAAGATAAGATCGCGTGCCCAACAATATATTACAACAAACAGCAAAAGCATTTACAATATTTACACATTGCCTTTTGTTTTTCTCGAACACCGGCTACTTAAAAAGTTCATGATTACAGTGGCAGATCTTCGGCAATTGCCTGGGCAGTAGGCCTAACCTGGCTGATCAGTTCCAAGCCCTCTTCAGGGGTCGTGCCCTCAGCGAAGCCCTCGCCGACTACCTCAATATCTACCCGGGGGTAGAGAGACTTCGTCATGGCCAATGCTTGGGCGATACCCATGGCGGCATGCTCACTAGCATATTTCTTCAAAAGGGCTGGACCCTCTTCAAGACGTTGTGCCACCTAGGAGATAGAACTTGAGCTGGATCTGGCTAGGCCTGGCTGCATGATGTCTAATAAAGTCCTCGCGGAATCCACTATGATATACCGTGATTTCTTTATCACCTTTATCTCCTCAGCAAAAGTGCCGAATTGGATCTGCGAATTGGCTTTAAAGGCTGCTCACACAGAAGAGAAGCATCAGCAAATCTGAATATCTAGTCGGGCAGAGCGCAAGGGCAAATATGCAACTCACTTGCATACTCGTGTTGACCTTGGACTTTGCCTTCTCGAGCTCCTTTAGCTCCTTTTTCAGGCGTTAAATCTCAAGGGACTTATTATTCAGGTTCATCTCTAAAGCTACAACCAAACAAAGTTGAAGATCAAGAATACAGAGAGGATGTCTAGGGTTACTCGAGCAAAAGAGAAACATACCTCTGATAGTCCCTAGTTTCTCCCAATTCTCATCCCGGAGCTTGTTCACCGAGTCCTTCAGCCTGCCTTCTCTCTCCTTGTTGTTTCTCTCTAGCTCATCCTTAGTGGCCTGGAGCTGGTTGGGTTGAGCGAACTTGGGAGCGAGTTGGGAAAAAACCTTATCCATCTTCTCAGATCGCTCAACAACTTGCTGCATGAGTCAGATTATTATCAGACAAGACAAGTTACAATAGCCGAAGATTCAAGATCAGAAAATTAGCTTGAAGTTGCAGACACAGCCGGTTGAATTATGTACCTGGACGCTCCTTGAAGCTAAGATAGCGGCCTCCATCAACTTGACTCGCTCCCTTTGGGCAGCCTCCTCGTTCAGTTCGAAGGTTTGTTCATCTCCCTCCGAGGTGACCCAATAGAACACCCGAGGGAAGTTTGGTGGAGGGGCTTCGATCCTAGGGAGATCATTGTCTTCTAATGATGAGGAGAATGGAGGAGAAGGGGTTCTTGGTCTTGGATCTACTGGTGGTGCTGGCTCTTTGAGGGGGTTTGGCGATCAGGACTTCAGCTGTGGTATCTCGATTGGGCGAAGTTTGTGGCCTGGTCGAGTGGGTTGTCTCAACCTCGGGGGGCTAGGATGGCACTCAGCTTAGGCTGGGGCTCTATGGGCTCAGCCCCAGTCAGGATAGAGACATCGACGGGGGTCGGTGTCGCTGTTTGTTTTGGATCAGCGTCACTTGGCTTCCTGTAAGGTTATGCTACAATCAAGATATTGCAAGACAACTTGAGATTTTCTAAAGTCAAGGATTCTATACCTTTTGGAAGTCTTGAACCTCCACCCCTGTGCACTACTTGGCAATGAAGGTAGTCGGTGAAGGGCCTAAAGGCCTACTTGGTGGCAAGGTACCGCCTATTGTCGGGCTTACAGGCGTGGCAATAGGTGGTGCTGGACTTGGCCCAGTTGGCACCGCACTAGGTGCAGCCGACTAGGGTGAAGGAACTGTTGGTGGTACGGTCCTAGGGCTGGTTGGTCCAGGGGCTGTGCTGCTAGGGTCTCTTATCATTGGACCGCCTGATGCCTTACTTCGTGTTCCTTGTTTCTTGGCCTGGTCCTTCATGGGTTGTTTTCCAACCCTCTTGGGGCTGGGTTGAGCCGCTGAGGGGTTGGCCAGCCGCTTCCTAGACTCCCTAGTAGACTGGCTGAGAGGGTTGGAGGAGAACTCGGCAAATTTCTACAAGCGTCACACATCAAGGCAGATTCAATTGGACTATGTTCATGCTGATCATTGCAAACGAACATCAAGACAATCAACAAGTGAGACATTACCACTGGTCAGGGCCTGTCTTGGCAGTAGGGCTTTGGAACCCTCTCGGCATCTAGAGTCTCGATGACCTCGTTGATAAAATAGCCAAGCAAGGTGCCGGTGATGACATCCTTGTTGACAAAGTCAGAGCATTCCTGGGTTGGGTCCTTCTTTCCCTGGTAATCATAGCTAGGGTGGATCCTGGCCTTCAGGGGTTGAATTCGCCGACTCTGGAAGGCCCGCACAACCCATGGTCCAATTAGCCCTGTGTTCTTTAGGGCATCGATATTCTCCAACAGCAGCTGCACATGGACCATCTCTACTTGGGATGGTAGAGCAGTCTAGCTCTTCAGTAACGTGGGGGGATTTCTGGAGAAGGGTAGCAAGGAGGGCTCGAGATTAGAGCAGTAAAACCACTCCTGGTGTCATCCCTTTAGTGAGGTCTTTAAGGGAACATGCAAGTAGACCTTCTTCATCTCATTGCGGAGTTGAAGGCCTACTCCCCCTATCTCATGGATTTTGGATTTGGAGGGCTGAGGCTTGACATGGAAGAGGAAGCAGAAAAGGTTAAAATGGGGATTGATCCCCAGGAAGGCTTTGCAGAGAGTCACGAAAATGGAGATTTGAAGAATGGAGTTGGAATTGAGGTGGATGAGCTCAATTTTATAATAATTGAGAAGACCGCGGAGGAAATCAGAAGTGGGAAGAGCGAATCCGCGGTTGAAAAAGAAGCAAAACCACGAGTTCATGGGGACCTGGAGAGGGGAACAACTCACCAATGGTGGGGCGCCAGTTGATAAGATCCTTCGGCTAGAGGCATTTCTTTCTCTCCAAAAGAGCTAGTTTCGTCAAGCAAGCATCGGATGTAGGCCATGACCCCGATGGCATGTTGGAGATGTCAAAGGGAGCTTTTGGCATCTTCAGAGTGTGGATCAAACGGGAAAGGCTCCCGGATGATGGGGATCGAAGCGGGGATGAAGATCTTGGCGGATTTCTGAAGGGGAGCTCGAGCTACAGAAAACCCTAGGCAGATGTAATAGCCCTAAAAATGACTAAATTTTAAAACTGTTTTTATTTTTGTGTATTTTCAAAAATCCACTTCGAGTTTATCGTTTCATTCAATTTTGAAATGTCGTTCTTCGTTCGTCGTAATTGCTTATTCGTTTTCTTTTTCTTTTTATTTTCAATTTTCTCAGAAATGCAATCCATCTATTAATCCATTCATCCTAAATTCGAGCGAGCGAGTCTGCGTCGTTCTCGGGTCATTGGTCTATTTTTCTTCTGTTCGTCATCGATCCATTTTTTTTCGGCCTGGTTCGTCTTTTTCTTTTTTTCTCTTTTACTGGCCTAGGTCGGCCTGAACCAACCCAGGCCAGCCCACCCTCCTTCCCTGCTCAGCCGTGAGGCAGAGCCTTTGCTCTGCTTCTGCCACGCAGCTGCCGATCACCCTGTTCCAGCCAAGCCACGTAGCTGCTTCACTCAGCTAAGTAGTGCACACGCGTCGTCTCTCTGCTCGTCCTTCCAGAGTTTCTCCAGTGTCCAACCGCAGCTCGAGCTCGCCAACACCGCCGCTGCTCTCTGATCCCTCCATATCTTCCTCTCCATTGCTCCTCATCACTCGGCACCAACACGAGAAAGGAGGGCCGCCGTCTCCTTTCTCATCTCACTGAAGCCGTCCTCACCCCCGCTGCGCCATTTGTCGTCGCCGGAGTCGAGAGTGCCGAACCCAAGTCCTGGCCGCCTCCGTTCAATTCCCAAAATCCGACATCGTCATTGCCTATTCCCCAAAATTGAGGTATCCATCGTTTTCTCCATGTCCAGGAGTCTCTTTCCCATCTCCTTCCATCGCTATTCCGCCACCGGGTGCACGCCGGCGCCGCCCGCGCCAAACTGCCCTGTTCGGCCGCCGCCTGCTGCTCGGTGCGCCGCTGCCTCGGCTCCTCCCAGCCAGAGCCACCGCCACCACTGGATCCCCCTCAGTCCCCTGATGCTCTCTGACCCCTACACCCCTATCGGAGTTCGCTGGAGCAGCCGCCACCATGAGCGCCGCCGCCGCCAGCTTCTGCTCGCCGCCGCGCGCCTCACCGCCGGCTCTTCCACCGCCACTGACCTCGGGAATGGGGTCGCCATGACCCCAGGGCCTCAAAACTGGCGCCCCCTTGTTGGGAACCAGCCTCCTCCGCTGCCGGCACCTCTGACACCGGCCGGCTCCTGTAAGCAAAGAGAGAGAGAGAAATGAAAACCCTAATTTTCCTATTGAAAAATAATTCAGAAAAGGCTCTATTCACTGTTTCAACTAGTTTATTACTCTTTTGCCGTCAAAATCAAAATCCGAGACCTATTCCCAACTGCTTGAATTATTTCGAATCCATTCGCGCTAGTTTCGTCGCAATCGGAGCACCCGTTGACGAAACCCTAATTTTGGCTCTAGGGTTTCGAGCACTCAACGTGACTTCAGAAAAGCCTCAAATTTCTTTCATAATTTCTCTTTTAATATCCTGTGTACTTTCTAAATTTTTAGCATTTATTTGGAGTTATTCGCTTATTTATTTTATTTATGGATGGATAGATTTCATCACAGCAGATCCAATCGAGGAGTCCGAGTCCGCAGCTAACGCAGACGCCTACGCAGTCGTAGAAGGAGACGATTGGTACAACTACTCCGATCCCGAAGGCAAGTCATGCATCCTTTGAATAATAATTGAACCCGATCTGGAGGTAGGTCATATTTTGGGTAGAGTACTACCTTGAAGTACTTAAATAGGATGCATGAGTTAATTTTCTAAAGCATTTCTAAAGCATTTCGATCTGGAGGTAGGTCATATTTTGGGTAGAGTAAGACGCTACAGAGTCATTTGGTATTTGAATATGTTGCTTCGGGTTAATGGAGATATGTCTATGGGTGAATCTAAAGTAATGGCATGAGTAGAATTGTGATAATGGTTTAAATTGAGAGGTGACGACATGTAATATTAAACCCTTTAAAACTAAATTTGTTTATAAATTGGGATATTTGTGAACTACTTATAAGGTTTAGAGTTAAACCAGTTCCCTTCTTTGTTATATCCTGCATTATTATATGTTTCTCTGCATGGCTTGCGGAGTACTTGTGTACTCAGTCTTGCATATTTTAGGCTCCAGCTGCTCAGGGAGAAGTTGCAGGTGAAGTTGAGGAAGCCGTTGATCCGCTGGATTGGGACGAAGACGAAGGCTTCGAGTTCTAGGTCGACTCTACACTCAGGCCATTCCTGTGGTGCAGAGTTGCGTCTTTTGGTTGTACGTGTACGGCCATAGGCCCGTTGTGTGCGTGTGTTGAGTTTGGGTTGTACTAGAACCTTGTCGGTTTGTATAATTAATCGAAATTCTATTTCTGTATCATTCTATGTGTACCTGAACTTCCTGGGCAGTTATGTGTCTTGTGGGACGTTTGGACACCCTCTGAACGGTCCCCACAGCGAACGGAGAGAGCGAAGTTTGGCGCGTTTTCTAGAAGACGAAGCGTTTGGTGATTTGGGGGAGCAAGGGGAATCTATTCTCTCTCTCTCCTGATTTATAGGCCTGCACTGGGAAGTTGGTTTGGGCCGGCTTGTTCGGTAATGGGCCACAAGATATGAGTTTCTAAATAGCATCTCCTATTGGGCCGACAGCTGTCTGTGTTAAAATCATAGTGCATATGCTATTTTACAGAAACCGATTAAAATAATCAGATATGCTTTATGTTAAGCCAAACTGCTGGACACATATGTTCAGATCCCTGAATTATTTGACAGGTATTGAGGATATATCGTTATAAGGATCAATACCTGGTCTCCATTAAAACTGGGGATGCAGGTATCTCTCCAGTACACCTAACCACATATTGGGTCAAAATCCATAAAGTGGTACTCGGCTCACATACATACCAAAATTGCCTTGAGCAAAATTATTTCTAGTTGGCATGATGCTGAAGAGTAAAATTTTTGAGAAATACAGCACTCGGGAAAAACATAAAGGTTAAAGATCTTTGACTTTATGTTTAATTGTTTCACAATTAAGCACAAAGTCAGGGGCTACATGATGGCAATGGTGTACCCGATCTTCCGTTAGGTAAGGATAACTCTCGATTTGGTGCAGAATTGACACTCACAATCCGGCTTCTGATCACCAAGACCCGAACCCTGCAATCGCAGCACCACGTCTCCTCTTGTTATCAACCGTGCGTTGCCCGATTGACCTCGCCATGAAGGCTAATCTCTGCATGCGAATCGAAGAACCCAAGTAAGAACAAGGAAAATTGCAACTCAACTTGCAGATGAATGATTATACTCTCGAAGTTGGGGTCTCACAAACCGATAAACGGTGAAACTGTTCAAAGACAGAATAATCTAAGCAAAACCCACTCTAAACGATGACAGCTACTCAATATATATGAGTTGGGACGTTCTAGGGTTAACCCTAGGTCACACACCCGTTGGGCTTAGCCCACAACACAATTACAAGGCCCAAGGCCCAAAACAGACTAGGACTGGAAGAGGTACATGTCTTGTTTCAATGATTCCGGACAGACCAAGAGGATTTTTGACATGGGACCAAACCCATCTGAAAGTAGAGTCCATAAGCTTTCCAACAAGTACTCATGGACCCCTAAAGTCTTTCTGGATCAGCGGCTAGGTCCGTTTGAAGTTGATGCTGTCAGGAGTCCCGGATCCGAATCCAAAACGTGCAGAACTTCATCTCTTGCCTTCTATGGACCAAAGGTATAGGAGTAGACTGGGTAAGGTCTTGGTTTGGTCCCCAATCCACTTCTTTGATCATCCATGCATTCCTTGCGCTCGGTCTCTTTCCCTTCACCCAAGGAAGTATCTTTGCAAACGAGAACACACAAAACTCATGGTGCAGTAATAGCTGTTCAAGTATATAACACGTATATATTACGTAGAAAGCATGCACCTTTGGTTGATGAATACATAAGGTAGCTATGGTCGTATCCGAGCTAGTGATGTCCTCATCATCCTCCCCTTCTTGATTGGAAACCGTCCGCAGTTTCACCTTGTCATTAAGCCTGATGAACATATCTTTATCTTTTACAACATAGGGTGAGGTAATTGTGGGTGCCATGGGCCCCGGGTACCTCATGACAAGCATATGGGCCACTCGGATAGAGGATGGGCCTAGCCTTGTAATTAGAGATATAGCTAGATTCGGCAGACTTTGCCTTGTATAGAAAGGAATATACAGTCCTCGTCGAGTGCGTTATATCTCTAAGGGGAGATCTCCTAGTCATAATCCGATGGGGACTCCTACCTTGTGACCCTGTCCCCCAGTATATAAGGGGAGGCAGGGAGCCCCATGAGGGCAGGTGCACACAAGTTCATCAGAACCACCATCGTATATCCTCAAAGGAATACATACAAACTGGACGTAGGGTATTACCTCACATTGAGGGCCTGAACCAGTATAAAATCTCCCTGTGTTCCTTTGCAATCCACCGAGTTTACATCCGCCGACTAGCCCCATATATTTATTGCCGGTGTAAAACATCGACAGTTGGCGCGCCAGGTAGGGGCTTCGGCGCGATCTACATCTACAAGCTCGATGGATCCAGCAACCGAAGTCGACGGCGGCAAACTCTCCCCCGGAGATACAATTGCATTCGGAAGCCTCGACTTCGTCGCCGACCAGATCGGCAATGTCACCTTGACTGACACGGACCCGATCCAACCGGCCGAGGAACCAGCCGACTCCGCGCCAATCGGCCTACACGATGCTGCAGCAATCTTTCACGGCATGCTGCGGCAACCTCCAATACGCCCGAGTCCAGGGACAACTCTTTCTTTCGGTGTTCGACTCGGACTCAGTTTTGAGCCGGCCGAGATCGGGCCGAAAAAGGAAGAGATCGTCAATTTCCCGTTCGGATTCGGCGACGCCGCGGATATCAACAATCTACATCCGACGCGGCAAGCCCGATCCCCTGGAGTTCGACTCGGATACGGCCCCGAGCCGCTCGAGATCAGATCTAGGGAGGTCGGAGTTACACTCATCCCCATCAACTATTCCGACTACGACTCTCAGTCGGACTACGACTCTCAATCGGATTCCGACTCTAAGTCGGATAGCAGTTCGGCAACCTTCTCCCCGCCACGAGAAATCTTCATGGCATCCAAAGGCTCCACTCCTACTCAGGAATCACGCCGACTGCACGAGCAACAAGAGGAGGAGGCCTGCCGACTGCGAGAACAACAGGAGGAAGAAGCAAGACGCCTGCACACCCGCAACGACAGCCTACGCAGGGCTGGGCGAACCGCTCAGTAACAAGCCCTCCAAACAAAAGTCGGTGACCACGACGTCTTCGTCACGCCACAACAGAACGTCGTGGCCGCCGCAACCCTACTGGACACTGTCCAGCTTGCGCCTGATCACCAGGCCACCCCGACGATCGCAAGGATAAAAGCCATGCTTACCGCTGCTGCATGTCAGTAGCACCAACAGTCGGGCGATACCCTCATACCGACCAACCGGTCGGCATCCCCAATGGCAGTCTCGTCTACCTCAAAGCGACGCCGAGCGGCCGGCTCTAGTCGGCTGCACATGGAGTCACGCCAAACGTCACTCGGCAACCCAAACAACAACCGGCAACGTCGAAGTGACCGTCGGGACAACCGGGATCTCCGAGGCCAACTATGGTGTGATCTTCAGCAGGACACCAATGCTCGGTGCCGCGAACGAGAAGAAGACGAGCAACGCCAACTGGAAGACGAGAACGAGCATTCCAGCCTCCACCACGGGCGGTTTCGCCGTCGTATTCGGAGCCGGAGCCCTCATGAAGACGAAGGCATACCGGCCTTCACCCAGGAGCTACAACAGGTCGACTGGCCGTCGAGTTTCAAGCCTACAGGCATCGACAAATACGATGGCAAGACCAATCCCGAGTCCTGGCTCATGGTCTACACTCTGGCGATCCGAGCAGCTGGGGGAAATCACAAAGTCATGGCTAACTACCTCCCAGTCGCTTTAGCCGACTCAGCGAGGACATGGCTAACAGGACTTCCCAAGCAATCAATCGGCTCCTGGGGAGAACTCCGGGAACGCTTCATCGCCAACTTCCAGGGAACATACGAGAGGCCATCTTCCGAGTACGACTTATATCAGTTGCATCAAAGGAAGAACGAGTCTCTTCGTGACTTCATCAAGAGGTTCTCTGAGAAGAAAAATTCGATCCCAAACATCAAGGATGAGGTCGTCATCACCGCCTTTCGAAAAGGAGTCAAAGACACCTCGTTCATCGACAAATTCACTCGGAAGCCTCCCAACTCTGTCAAGGCTCTATTCAACATGGCGAACAAATACGCCGACTCAGCCCATGCTGTTGCTGAGGCCCTTGAAGATAAAAAGGCATCCTGACAGAAGAAGCGGGAGGGCACCAACGACGCGGTCCCGACTAAAGCCGGGAATTGCAAACGCAAGTCAGACGGCTTCATTGTGGCAGTCGGTCACAATCGTCTTCGACTTTCAACAACTGAAGATTATCAGAACAACAAGTGACATGCTCGGGGGCTCAAAAGCCCAAACACAAGGATGGCATCCCCACTCCCAAATACCGAACAGCTAAGTCGCTTTCTGATAAATATTTCTTCACTCGGCTTTGACAATGCCGCAGCCGCTTACACCTAATAGGTGCACAAGCTGCACTCTTCTCTGTTTTTGCTCTTAAATGATTGCAAAAGTACTCAAGTAGCATAAATCCTGATCCGTGAAACTTTGCTCCATGAAAGACGAACTCAAGTCACCCAAAACGCGTGTCTGGGAAAGAGCCATGAGCCAACTCCGACGCTAGGGGGCTATGACTAGTCGGGCAGAGTGTTTAAACGTAAGGGGTCAACTACTTGGGGAAATTAATATCAAAAAGAGGAAGAACTCGTATTTACATATATTGTAAAATACATTTTATTCGGGTGATTATTTTCATCATCAGATGCTACTCATCCGACATCTTTATATTGCAGGCCCAGCTCCGGATATACGTGACAGGAACTTAGGGCTGCGAGCCCATCTCCTACGCTCGGGGGCTGGACAAGTCTGCCAAAATACACTCGGGATGCTCCATGAGGGCTACTGACCGAGTACTTGCACCAGTCGGGATGTTATCTTCCCCGGCTACGCTCCATCTTCTCCGGCGCCAGTTGGGGCTGTGTACTACTCGGCTAAGTAGGGTACGCCCCATGAGGGTCGCCAGCCGAATCCTACGCTAATGCTAGATTCGGGTACCTTATTTGGTCACAGCTCTGTCAGGTTGGGTAAGCCCCATGAGGGTCGCTAGCCGAATCCTATGCTAATGCAAGGTTTGGGTACCTCGCTTGGCTATAACTCTGTTGGGTAGGGTATGCCCCATGAGGGTCGCTAGCCGAATCCTATGCTAATGCAAGGTTCGGGTACCCTGCTCGGCTCTCCTGAAGTCAGAGAAGACTTACGTCGTCAAAGCACATCCGGGGTTCTCATGTACCGCGTCATACCTGAGGAGGGCAAGCAGATCCTGCAACATACCTACTTGGGCACATGTGGCAACCAGGTTGCATCCAGAACGTAAGTCGGAAAGGCTTGCGAATAAGGATTTCTCCGGCTGATTGCATTTACCGACACCAAAAAACTCATCCTGACATGCGATGGATGATACTTCTATAGAGCTATGCCGGATAAGTCGGCTCAGGCCGGCTTATTTGGTAGCAGCCACCAAGATATGAGTTCCTACAGTAGCATGCTCCATGTGGGCCGCCTGCAGGTTGAGTTGAAATTATAGCGCTGGTGCTACCAACAGGAGCCGATGAGGTAAATAGATATGCTTCATGAGAGCCTTATTGCTAAACATATATGTTTGGGTATCTGTTTTATCCACCAGGTCTCGAGGATATATCCTTACAAGGATCACAAGCTGGTCTTCATTAAAATTGGGGATGCAGGTATCTTTCTCGGGTACACCTGACCACACCGTGGATTTATTTTCATAAAGTGGTACTCAGCCTACATGCGTGGCCATCGGTTGCCATGAGCAACATCATTCCAGCCGATATGACGCTGAAGAGTCTAACTCTTGAGTATTGCACTACTCGGGAGAGACTATAAATTTCTTATTCCCGCTGACATGATGCGGAGGAGTCTAACTTTCGAGTAGCATACTACTCGGGAAAGACTATAAACATTCTTCCAGCTGACGAGCTGAAGAGTCTAACTTCCGAATGGGACGCCACTCGGGAAAGACTATAAACACCTTTTCCAGCTGATATGAAGCTGACGAGTCTAATTTTCGAGTAGTATATTACTTGGGAAAGACTACAAATAATCATCCCGGCTGACATGATGCTGATGAGTCTGATTTTCGAGTAGTATACTACTCGGGAAAGACTATAAACACCCCCCTTTCCAGCTGACATGACGCTGAAGAGTCCCATATACGAGTAGCATCCTACTCGGCAAGACTATAAACATACATTCCGACTGACATGAAGTCGAAGAGTCCTACATACGAGTAGTTCCCTGCTCGGCAAGACTATAAATTATATTCCAGTTGACATGATACCGAAGAGTCTCATGTACCAGTAGTAATCTACTCAGGAAAGACTACAAGGTTAAAGATCTTTGAATTCATGTTTAATTGTTTTCACAATTAAGCACAAAGTCTGGGGCTACACCTAATAGGTGCGCCTATTCGGCGCACACTATTCCAACATCTACATGGAGCCCTTCATAGCCTCGCTGCCAGCTGACATGAAGCAGGACTCGAGAAAAGCAGCACTCAGACAAAGAGCACTCGGGAGCAATGCACTCGGGAAGACTTCACCGTGGAGGATGAGCACTTGGCATCAGCTGTGACTCAACTATGAAGGTCTCTGGGGCTACTGTGGGTGCCATGGGCCCCGGGTACCTCATGACAAGCATATGGGCCACTCGGATAGAGGATGGGCCTAGCCTTGTAATTAGAGATATAGCTAGATTCGGCAGACTTCGCCTTGTATAGAAAGGAATATACAGTCCTAGTCGGGTGCGTTATATCTCTAAGGGGAGATCTCCTAGTCGTAATCCGATGGGGACTCCTACCTTGTGACCCTGTCCCCCAGTATATAAGGGGACGCAGGGCGCCCCATGAGGGCAGGTGCACACAAGTTCATCAGAACAACCACCGTATATCCTCAAAGGAATACATACAAACTGGACGTAGGGTATTACCTCACATTGAGGGCTTGAACCAGTATAAAATCTCCCTGTGTTCCTTTGCAATCCACCGAGTTTACATCTGCCAACTGGCCCCATATATTTATTGCCGGTGTAAAACATCGACAGTAATGTTGTGCATATGGTTGGATTCTAAAATTTTTGAACACGGAGAACACTTTGTAGTGTCGTGTAGCTCACAACACTCCCCTTCTTGCAAACCAACCTGCAACTCATTTAAACAACTAGAGGAACTAGATAGAGAATTATTTATACTCATGCGGTCCCCTAGACAAGACATGTCATTATGAAAAGGAGGTATATTAAAATTCAAACAAATGTATAATCTATGCACCTTATATTCTCCTTTATTATCATAATTGCCAATAACATGAAAAATCACAAGAGAAGGACATGGCAAATCAGATCTAGCAAATAATTTCTTCTCTAAACAATTGAGTGGACAAAGATAATCAAATTGAATATAGCCCTAAGTATTTAAAGAAGGTAGCAATCTAAGCTCTTCATTCACATTAGCAACGTGAACAACATGTCTAAAATCAGCACATGGTGGTTCAATAATATTACTAACATGTTCATTTAGTAGTTATGGCATGGACGAGTCGTCGGGTTGGTGCACACCCTCGCAAAGGCCAAGTTGAGGCCAACAGGCGCCTTGTCCTATAACCTGCTAGGCAGAAAAGAAATGAGCTTGGGGCAGTACTACATTTTGTTATCTTCAGCCTAGCTAGCTGTGGGTATCATGCGGGTAAAGCTGGGATACGTTGCAGAGTCATTTGGTATTCGAATACGCCGTGCTCCTGGTTAATGGAGATATGTCTATGGGTGAATCCAGAGTAATGGCATGAGTAGAATTGTGATAATGGTTTAAATTGAGAGGTGATGACATGTAATATTAAATGCTTTAAAACTAAATTTGTTTATAAATTGGGATGTTTGTGAACTACTGATAAGGTTTAGAGTTAAACTAGTTCCCTCCTTTGTTATATCCTGCATCATTATATGTTTCCCTACATGGCTTGCGGAGTACTTGTGTACTCAGTCTTGCATATTTTGGGCTCTAGCCATTCAGGGAGAAGTTGTGATGGCAACGGGGTGCCTGATCTTCCGTTAGGTAAGGATAACTCTCGATTTGGTGGAGAATAGACACTCACGATCCAGCTTCTAATCACCAAGACCCGAACCCTGCAATCGTAGCACCACGTATCCTCTTGTTATCAACCGTGCGCTGCCCGGCTGACCTCACCACAAAGGCTAATCCTTGCACGTGAATCGAAGAACACAAGCAAGAACAAGGAACATTGCAACTCAACTTGCAGATGAATGATTATACTCTCGAAGTTGGAGTCTCACAAACCGATAAACGGCAAAACTGTTCAAAGTCAGAATAATCTAAGCAAAACCCACCCTAAACGGCGGCGGCTACTAAATATATATGAGTTAGGATGTCCTAGGGTGAGGGTTTACCCTGTGAGGGGCGCACTCCTCATGGGTTTAGCCCACAATACAAATACAAAGCCCAAAGGCCCAAATTGACTCGGATAGGAAAAATAACGCAACTTGTTTTGATGATTCTGGACAACTCAGGAGGAATTTTGGCATGAAACCAAAACCATCTAAAGTAGACTTCATAAGCTTTCCAACAAGTACTCGTAGGCCCTGTAACTCCTTCTGGATCAAAAGTTATGGCCGTTTGAAGTTGACGCTATCTCCCAGCCCGAAACTGAATCGGTCTCAGAAATAGAAGTTTACTTGCACTTGTTGTATCCGCTTTAATATTTGGTTTCTTAAGCTATTCTCCATGGTCTTCTCCTAGGTTCCTAATAACAATAAAATCATCACAAGAATTAAATAGCATGCCATTCGTAGAAATATTTCCATGTACGCTTAGGAACGCATTCACCTGGCGATTAAGTTGATGGGCACGTGCGCATGTAATTGGTTCTTGGATCTGTGGCACATCTTGTTCAATATGTGGAGGTTGTAAGTGTGTATCTAAAGAAGTGATATCCTCATCATCCTCCCCCTCTTGATTTGGAGTCGTCCTCGACTCTAGGTCACCTTCTTCACCCAAGTAAGACTTCAAATCAGCAACATTGAAAACATCACTCACACCATAATCTGTAGGCAAATCAATCGTGTATACATTATCATTTATCTTTGCAAGAACTTTAAAAGGACCAGCAGCTCGAGACATTAATTTTGACTTGCGCAAAGTAGGAAACCTATTCTTTCTTAAGTGTAACCAAACAAGATCACCGGGTTCAAAAATAAGCTCCTTTCTACCTTAACTACCAGCAAGTTTATACTTTGCATTTGTACGCTCAATATTTTTCTTAGTGGTCTCATGTAACTTAAGCACAAATTCAGCCCATGTCTTAGCATCAAAATTTACTTTTTTAGAAAAAGGTAAAGGCAATAAATCAATTGGAGCGCGAGGGTTAAAGCCATATACCACCTGGAATGGGCTCATCTTTGTGGTGGAGTGCAACGAACGGTTGTAGGCGAACTCCACATGTGGAAGGCATTCTTCCCATATTTTCAAATTATTCTTCAAAACAGCCCGCAACATCATTGACAAAGTACAATTCGCCACCTCCATTTGTCCATCGGTTTGGGGGTGGCAAGTTGTAGAAAATAGTAACTTCATTCCTAATTTCCTCCACAACGTCATTCAAAAATGACTTAAGAACTTGGTATCGTGATCTGAAACAATTGTATTGGGCACACCATGTAGATGAACAACATCCCTGAAAAACAAATCAGTAACTTTGGTAGCATCGTCGCTCTTATGATAAGGAATAAAATGTGCTATTTTGGAAAATCTATCAACAATAACAAAGACACTATCCTTCCCCCTCTTTGTCCTAGGCAATCCTAAAACAAAATCCATAGAAATGTCTTCACAAGGAGCACTCGGGATGGGTAGAGGCATATAAAGACCATGTGGATTAAGACGGGACTTAGCTTTGTTACAAGTGCTGCATCGTGCAATGTATCTTTCAATGTCATGCCGCATTTCCGGCCAAAAGAAGTGAGTGGCTAGCACATCCTCCGTCTTCTTCACTCCAAAATATCCCATCAATCCACCTCCATGCGCTTCCTGCAAAAACAAAAGATGAACAGAGCTTGCAGGAACAAATAATTTGTTAGCTCGATACAACAATCCATCATTCAACACATTTTTATTCCAAGTTCTCCCCTCTCGACAGTGATCATAAGCATCTTTAAAGTCTAAATCAGTAGCATATAATTCTTTTATTGTCTCCAATCCAAAAATTTTATGATCAAGTTGAGATAACATAGTATAGAGCCTAGATAAAGCATCAGCAATCACATTGTCTTTGCCTTTCTTATGCTTAATGATATATGGAAACGACTTAATAAATTCAACCCATTTAGCATGTCGTTTATTCAATTTAGCTTGACTTTGAATATGTTTCAAAGACTCATGATCAGAATGTATGATAAATTACTTTGGCCATAGATAATGTTGCCAAGTCTCTAATGTTCGAACCAAAGCATACAATTATTTATCATAGGTTGAATAGTTCAAACTAGGTCTTGTCAACTTCTCACTAAAATATACAACTGGCTTACCTTCTTGAATAAGCACACCTCCAATCCCAATCCCATTTGTATCACATTCAAGCTCAAAAACCTTACCAAAGTCAGGGAGTTGGAGTAGAAGGGCATGAGTCAACTTCTCTTTAAGCAAATTAAAGGCGTCTTCATGTGTTTGTCCCCATCGAAAAGGAACGCCTTTCTTTGTGAGCTCATTCGTAGGTGTGGCAATGGTGCTGAAATCTCTCACAAAGCGACGGTAGAATCTAGCTAGCCCAAGAAAGCTCTGCACATGTGTAACCGATGTAGGAGTTGGCCAACTCTTGATCGCTTCTATCTTGGTCTCATTAACTTCAATTCCCTGTGGAGTCACAACATAACCAAGAAAAGAAACTCGTTCCGTGCAAAATGTGCACTTCGCGAGGTTACTGAACAAACATGCATCTCTCAAAGCATTAAAAACAGCACGTAAATATTCCTTATGTTCATCTAAAGACTTGCTGTAAATAAGTATATCATCAAAGTAAACCACCACAAATCTACCAATGAAAGTGCGTAAAACTTCATGCATGAGTCGCATAAAAGTACTAGGAGCATTAGTCAAACCAAAAGGCATTACTAACCACTCATACAAACCAAATTTAGTTTTAAATGCGGTCTTCCATTCATCACACAATTTCATTCTAATTTGGTGGTATCCACTACGCAAGTCTACTTTAGAGAACACAACAGAGTCACTCAATTCATCAAGCATATCATCTAACCTAGGAATAGGATGACGATACCTAATAGTTATATTATTGATGGCTCTACAATCAACACACATACGCCATGTTCCATCTTTCTTAGATACCAAAATAACAGGAACAGCACAAGGATTAAGGCTTTCACGTACATACCCTTTGTTAAGCAAATCTTGCACTTGACACTGAATTTCCTTAGTCTCTTCGGGGTTGGTCCTATATGGCGTGCGGTTTGGCAAAGTGGCTCCCGGGATTAAATCAATTTGATGCTCAATTCCTCTCATAGGCGGCAGCCCCAGGGGTATCTCACTTGGAAATACATCAGCAAACTCCTACAAAAGGTTAATAATAGCACATGGCAAAGAAGGAGGCAAGTCCTCAAGTGTAAAGAATGTTTCCTTGCAAACCAAAGCATAGCAAATAGATTCATTAACATTTAACTCAGAAATATCAGATTTAGTAGCTAACATGGAAGCTTCTTTCTACTTAAGTGTGTCTTTCCTAGCATGTGGCTCTTTTTTCTCCTTTTTAGGTGGAAAAACATCTTTAGCTACTTGCTGATTTTCAGACTTAGATTTATTTTCAGCACGGCGCTATATCGTCCTTCAAAATTTCAGCAGGGGTCATTGGTAGCAACTCAATCTTTTTGCTATTATGTGTGAAAGTATAGTTGTGTTAGTTCTATTCACCACGGTGTTAGCACATCTCTATCATATTCCCTAAAGGGTCTACCCAAAAGCAAGGAACATCGCTTGCATAGGCACCGACATCAAAATTTGACACTATCATGGTAATTTCCAACAGAAAATTGCACTCTCACAACCCTTTACTATACCTTCAACTTACCACAAGAGCTTGAACCATTGGATGTAGTAAGGCCGTGGATGTGGTTGTGTAGGGCAAACCTAGCTTGTCAACCAAATCTAAACTAGCAAGGTTGCTACAACTACTTCCGCTATCAATGACAATCACGGCATGCTCTATTTGTGAACCACGAACCTTGATTGAAAAATTGTGGCGCTGATTTTGCTGCCGCCTTCTCCATTTGAGCACTTAGCACCCGTTGTGCTACAATTTTCTCCGCGCTGTGACTCAAGTACTTGCTTGGTGTCTAGCCCGCATCTATGTGCTCCACATTCGTTTATCAGCTCTTGTCTCATCGCCTGCATTGTTAGTGCCATGTGCTAATTCATCATCAACATCACTAGCACTAGTGTACTCACCATCATCTGTAGCAATGAGAACTCTCTGATTTGGGCAATCACGTTGCACATGGCCCATCCCTATGCACTTGAAGCATTGGATATCCCTTGTTCTTCCCGTAGAAGCAACCGGTGATGCGCTTTTTGCGGGTGCCTATACGTGAGCAGATTTGCTCACCTCGGTAGCTCGTGAAGATGACCCTACTGGTGCCCTATTGGTGGAGGGCGTAGGACTCCGAATAGGGACACTTTTGCCTTGCCCAATGGAAGGCCTCGATGTAGACGTGCTTCCCCAATTGTTCCTTCTCATTGGCTGGCTTCCCTGCAATTCCTGTTCAACTAATATAGCTAGATGGAACAATCGGTTAAGAGAATTGTATTCTTTCTATTGAATAATGTCCTGAATTTCACATCTCAACCCTCCATAAAATCAAGCCATCTTATCCTCCTCATCCTCCTCTACCTCACAACGCAACATTCCTATTTGTAGCTCCTAAAAGTAATCTTCTACAGATTTTTTCTCCTTGGTCTAAGCGTTGCAACTTATTTCTCAAATCACGTTTAAAGGATGGAGGAATAAACCTACTCCGCATAGCTCGCTTCAACCTTTCCCATGTGTTAGGTTCTAGGCCAGTTTTAACTAGTTCATTCCACTAGATAATAGCAAAGTCCTTGAACTCACTAGTTGCTTGCCTAACCCTATGAATTTCAGGAACTAAATGAGAATTAAATTTCTGCTCTACACTCATCTCCCAATCCAAATAAGCTTCAGGGTCATATTTTCCAGAAAATGAAGGCAAGGTAAATTTAATTTTAGCAAAAGGATCATCGTTACCTCGCCCTTGGTGGCGGTTACCTCCCATACCTTGCCGGTTGAATCGCAGCCGTTGTCGTAGGCGCTCGTCACAAAGTTCAGCGCGTGCATCACTATTGTCGGCTTCTTCCTCTTGATTACCTCTATCATCATCAACAAGTGGTGGTGTTGGGTGACGGTTTGCTGCCAACTACTCGATGCTATTAGTGAGGGTGGTAATGCTCCTCACTATAGCCTAGAGGTCTTCCCACATAGCATTCATAGCAGCTACATTTTCCTCAATCTTCTGATCTAGCTTAATGATATCGTCTTTTGAAGCACAATCAGCGAAATCATTAACCTCACCTGCCATGGTTAGTAGAAAATAAGAAACAAATAGCACAAAAGTATGATCCCTATCAACTACTGTAGGAGTACGCGTAGGCTACGATAGCAAAAATAAAAATTTCTACCGCGCACACCAGGACATCATGCGAAAGAAGGGATCATGGATCGTTACCACTAGACGCGCAGTGCAGCGGAGGAAGAGTTGGAGAAGCCGGTCCAACCACGCGCGCGTCGAGGTAGTAGTGGAAGTAGTTGATCTCCGGCCGATCAACGCCGCAACGAGCAGCGCCTCTACGGGTATCCACACGTCCGGGGCTGAAACACCGATCGCGAGTGTACTAGCACTCGTGAGCGGCTAGGGTTCGGCTCGGAAGGTGGCGGCTAGGGTTTTGCTCGAGGCTAACAGAAAACACACGTGAAACTCCTCAGCCCTTCGCCTCCCTATATATAGACCACCTTACTCGGGCCTCGTGGACTGAGGCCCAGTAAGAGTCTACTCGGATCTCTATCCGAATCGAGCCCATATTCGAATCACATTCGAATAAGTGTTCCAACCCATTAAGTGTGTGACCCTGTAGGTTCACGTATATTTTGTCACGACCCAGAAACGCCTTTCTGGTCACCCTGTTAATAGCGGCCTCTAGCAAGGCATATTAGCCCCAAGATATACGTAAAGATCATATCGGCTGAACCTGTAATGTCCTTATGTACAAATCCCTTTGCCTCACGATATCGATTGAGCTCAAGGCGAGACTTGTGTCATCCTCTTAATAGCTCAATCACTCTCTCGATCCTGTGATGGATTACAAACTTGTGATTGACACCTCAATCACCGTAGCATGGCCATGCACTTCCATAATCCATTACTTCGAGGGGCCCAGAGATATCTCTCCATAAGGAGGGACAAATTCTATCTTGATCAGTCATATCCCACTACATGTTTTCATAGCAAACCCGAAGACCACTTTTATGACTACCCAGTTACGGAGTAGTGTTTAGTAGTCCCAAAATAAGCTACTACGTATGTTGGGAACCATGATGATCTCAAGTGTAAGGACTCTACATAAACACTACTTGAGACTAACTGATGACACATGAAATCTCTGCAGTATCTCATGGCGGGTCTATCCAACATATGTTCACTAACATATGTCCATATTATCGATTTGGTATCTCCATACCATGATCCATGAGACATGATCATCAATCAATACATATGCTGATATTACAATCATATTTGTTCCTCATATGATATATGATCAGGGATCATTTAGAAATAGCAATATTTGACAATTAAGAGTCTCATGAATAAGTCACATACTCATTGATCAACAATGATAATGTCTATTTCAAGGAACAAATCAATACATTATAAACATAGCATGTGATATATATAACATCTCCATGTTGCCTCTAGGGCATATCACTAACAGTCTCCCACTTGCACTAGAGTCAACCATGTAGGTATCTAATACCCATTGCCCTAATGTGAGCCTCATGCTTTGGCTGGGGAAGCGCGTTTTGTCAACGGATCTGCAATGTTCAAATCCGTTTGTACTTTGCATATCTTTACATCGCCTCTCTCCACTATCTCGCGGATGAGATGAAAACGCCGTAAAATGTGCTTGGACTTTTGGTGAGATCTAGGCTCCTTGGCTTGCGCAATGGCCCCACTATTATCACAGTAGAGGTCCATCGGACTGAAGGCACTAGTCATCACACCAAGCTCGGAAACAAATTTCTTGATCCAAACAGCTTCTTTAGCAGCTTCAGAAGCTGCAATGTACTCGGCTTCCGTTGTAGAATCAGCAACCGTCTCCTGCTTGGAACTCTTCCAGCTCACCGCACCGCCATTTAGGCAGAACACAAATCCAGATTGCGATCTGAAATCGTCTTTGTCAGTTTGGAAGCTAGCATCAGTGTAACCATTTACAACGAGCTCTTCTTCACCTCCACAGACAAGGAACACATCTTTAGTTCTTCTCAAGTACTTCAAGATGTTCTTTACAGCAATCCAGTGACCTTCACCTGGATCCGATTGATATCTACTCGTAGTACTTAAGCATACGAGACATCTGGACGTGTACAAAGCATGGCATACATAATGGACCCAATAGCTGAAGCATATGGGATCGCATTCATCTTATCCCGCTCATCAGGTGTACTAGGACACTGACTCTTGCTAAGATTTATACCATGTGACATCGGTAGGAAACCTTTCTTAGAGTCCTGCATGTTGAACCTTTTCAACACCTTGTCAATGTATGTATCTTGACATAATCCAATTAGCCTTCTTGATCTATCTCTATAGATCTTGATGCCCAGAATATATGCCGCCTCTCCTAAGTCTTTCATAGAGAAACTATTTTTCAATGAAGACTTAACAGATTCGAGCATAGGAATGTCATTTCCGATCAGTAATATGTCGTCCACATATAAGATCAGAAATACAAGTGCGCTCCCACTAGTCTTTTTATAAACACAAGGCTCTTCTTCGTTCTTGATGAAACCAAAACTTTTGATCACTTCATCAAAACGAATATTCCAACTCCGAGACGCCTGCTTTAATCCATAAATGGATCTTTGCAGCTTGCATATCTTTCCAGCTGATTGTGGATCGACAAAACCCGTGGGCTGTGTCATGTACACATCCTCACTCAGATTTCCATTAAGGAAAGCTGTTTTGACATCCATTTGCCATATCTCATAGTCGAAATATGCAGCAATCGCTAGAATGATCCGAATAGACTTTAGCATTGCGACGGGCGAAAAAGTTTCATCATAATCAACACCTTGAATTTGTTTGAACCTTTTGCCACCAATCGTGCCCTTATAGATGTGAACATTTCCATCCATGTCTATCTTTTTCTTGAAAACCCATTTGCACTCAATGGTTTTAACACCATCAGGTGGATCAACCAAGTTCCAAACTTGATTACTATGCATGGATTCAATTTCGGATCTCATGGCTTCAAGCCATTTCTCAGAGTCTGGTCCACCATCGCTTCTTCATAGGTCTTAGGCTCATCGTTGTCTACAACAATATGTCCCTTTGTTGAGTTTAGTCAAGAACATGTACCTCTCAGGTGCACGACGTGACTCTCTGACCTACGTGGTGCCGGTGTGTCTACAACAGGTGCTTCAACACTTTGTTCATCCTGTTGTGGTTCTGTAGGAGCTGAAACTTTTTCAGGTGTTTCTCGAATTTCTTCGAGTTGCACCGGTCCTCCCACTATCCCTTCTGGAGAGAAACTCTTTCTCTAAGAAGACACCATGTCGGGCGACAAACACTTTGCCTTCATGTTGATTATAAAGTAATATCCTTTTGTTTCCTTAGGATACCCGACAAAGAAGCATTTGTCAGACTTAGGAGTGAGCTTATCGGATTTGCAAACGTTTTACATAAGCCTCACATCCCAAATCTTAAGGAAAGACAAGCTAGGCGTTGTCCTGTCCACAATCTCATATGGTGTCTTTTCTACTGACTTTGATGGAACTCTGTTTAGTGTGAACGCGGCTGTTTCAAGAGCGTATCCCAAAGGACAATGGAAGATCACTTTGGCTCATCATGGATCGCACCATATCTAATAAAGTGCGATTTCTCCGTTCAGATACCCCATTCCATTGAGGTGTTCCTGGTGGAGTCAACTGTGGAACAATTCCACAATCCTTCAGATGATTGCCAAACTCGTGGCTCAAATACTCGCCTCCACGATCAGATCGTAGAAACTTGATTGTTTTACCTAAATGATTTTGTACTTCATTTTGGAATTCCTTGAACTTTTCAAAGGATTCAGACTTATGTTTCATTAGGTACACATACCCATATCTACTAAAGTCATCAGTAAAAGTTATGAAGTACCCAAAACCATCCCTGGCTGTTGAACTCATTGGTCCACATACATCAGTATGTACGAGTCCCAATAAGTCACTTGCCCTTTCACCTTGACCGGTGAAAGGTGCCCTTGTCATCTTGCCAAGTAAACAAGATTCACATGTTTCAAATGATTCAAAATCAAATGAGTGTAGAAGACCATCTCTATGGAGCCTCTCAATGCGTTTCTCATTTATGTGACCCAAGCGGCAATGCCAGATAAACGTGGGATTCAAATCATTAGGACGTTGCCTCTTGTATTGATGTTATAGACCGGTGCCCCTTCAAGATTTAGAACGTATAACCCATTCACAATAGGAGTATGACAATAGAACATATCTTGAAATAAAGAGAACAACCATTGTCCACAGATCTAAAGTCATAACCTTCTGCTTGCAAATATGAAGCAGAAATAACGTTCTTACAAAGAGATGGAACACAATAACAATTATTTAATTCCAAAACTAATCCTGAAGGCAAAGACAATGGCATGGTGCCGACAGCCACCGCAGCAACTCTTGCTCCATTGCCAACGCGAAGATCCACTTCGCTCCTTCTCAAACTCCTACTTCTTGTTAGGCCCTGCAACGATTTGCATATGTGAGCAACCGATCCGGTATCAAATACCCAAAAATCAGTAGATGAAGTAGCAAGATTGATCTCTATAACATTTATACCTGAAGTGGAAGTCGCACTTCCCTTCTTCTTAAGATCCTCCAAGTACTTTGGGCAGTTCCTCTTCCAATGTCCTGATTCCTTGCAGTAAAAGCAAACTGCGTCAGGAGCAGCGCCCTTCTTGTCTTGCTTGGCCTTGGTTCGCTCGCGATCTCATCGGGAGTTAACTTTCTCTTGACCGCGCATTTCTTGACATTGGGCTTGCCCTTGCCCTTGCCTTTCTGCATCATCATCACATGACTGGTGCTTTTCTTAATGGTTTCCTCGGCAGTTTTAAGCATCCATGCAACTCAGCCAAGGTCTTGTCCATGTTGTTCATGTGATAGTTCAGTATGAATGGCTCAAAACTCGGAGGGAGCGACTGGAGAATCACATCAGTAGCCACTCTTGGCTAAGGGGAAAACCAAGCTTTCCAGACTCTCAATGTAGCCAATCATCTTAATCACATGAGGCTGACGGGATTCCCTTCCGCAAGCCTGCACGCAAACAAGGACTTTGAAGTGTTGAACCTCTCAGCCCTTGCTTGGTTCTCAAACATACCACGCAACCCCACAATGATATTGTAGGCATTTGTGTTCTCATATTGCTTCTGAAGCTCAGAGGACATTGTGGCAAGCATAAGACAGCTCACATCAAGGGAATCATTCGTATGCTTCTCATAAGCTCTCCGTGCAGCCACAGAAGCATTTGTAGGCAAGTTCTCAGGAAAAGGAGTCTCAAGGACATACTCCTTGCGCTCTTGCTTGAGAACAATTCTCAAGTTGGCGATACCAATCCATAAAGTTTGTTCCATTGAGTTTTCTTTCTCAAGAACAGATCGCAAATTAAAGAACTGGATGATGCGTTAGCTGACATGATCTACAACATAAGAACATGCAAAGTTTGCACTATGTTTATATTCATCTTTATTAAAACTATTTAACAAAAGACTCCCACTATGTGTTTTGCAACAAAACTCCCTCTAAGTTACATAGTGGGTCAAGATCCTCATTTCACTAATTCCTAGTGAGCTTTGGCATCACGGCTAGAAACTAATGACATGGGTAAGCAACACCTTGCTAATCACATCTCTATGTGACTCTTGCTTGTTGGGTGGCATCACTATGCCCCGGCCCCAACCTATGCCCCAAGATCCAAAGACTGTTTTGATGACCTTGTTAAGTAAACCAAATGCTTCCGCATGTAGATGTCCGACATCTACCCCAAATAATGATGATAACCAATTGCACCCTACTTTGGTAGGCCTACAATATGGTGATCATTATCTTTTGGTGCAACATATGGAAGGGCATAAACACCTAATTTTTATCATGAGGGACTCTATCCTACCATAGCAACATATCACATATATAATGGCATAAGAGTAAGATAGAATTAGTATGGCCCAAAAGGATGGTGATCCCCATCTCCATTTACGTGTAGATGATCTTCATCCTCCACATCTCAGCTTTGGGTCATCATGCTTGAAAACTTGTAACCTCAAGTCTAGGCTACTATCTATAATAGCTAGCAATTGAAGATTACAAGAATGGATTCAAGCACTAAGGTCGACACGCAGGTCGTTAAATACAATTAAGACAGCTAACAAAAGCTGAAAAATCATGACACACAGGTCATGAACGAATGTTACATGCATCATATACATCTCATACATTCCAAATAAGCTATAGGGCCATACTAATTCACATCATTCCCTGCAAAAACAAGTTAGACGTAGAATCGCATTCTACTTAACGATGTGAACCTATAACGCTATACAAGGGGGGTTCGCAGGGTTCGCACGGCGGTTTCAGGGCAGCGCCCTGAACACCCTACGAAATTCACAGATCCAATCTATGAAATCGCTGTGGAAAAACTATTCGGCATAACCTCCTTATGCCGATCCGAGACAATCTCCAGGACTCTAGTTTTTCCATTGGCTCAGGGCTATCAGATCCGTAACCTATTAGCATTCGGCATAACCACCTTATGCTGATCCGAGACAATCTCTAGGGCGCTAATAGTGTTACCACTGTCCCAGGGCTATCAAATCCATAAGCTACTAGCATTCGGCATAACCACCTTATGCCGATCCGAGACAATCTCCAGGGCGCCAGTAGTCTTATGATCTACGCCTCATCCATCCCTATTCATAACCTATTAGCATTCGGGCATAACCTCCTTATGCCGATCCGAGACAATCTCCAGGGCGCTAATAGTGTTATAATCCGCACCTTATCTAACCCTATCCATGGATTGATCTTATCAACCCGTGCCTTCATCGATCCATCACATGAACCGACTAATCTAGACTGCAATAGATCTAATCTACCGCTCCCGCATATCAACATATGCGATGATCCAGATCGCAATCTACACAAGATGGCTCTGATACCACTGTAGGAGTACGCGTAGGCTACGATAGCAAAAATAAAAATTTCTACCGCGCACACCAGGACATCATGCGAAAGAAGGGATCATGGATCGTTACCACTAGACGCGCAGTGCAGGCGGAGGAAGAGTTGGAGAAGCCGGTCAACCAGCGCGCGCGTCGAGGTAGTAGTGGAAGTAGTTGATCTCCGGCCGATCAAC
Source organism: Oryza meyeriana var. granulata (assembly GCA_003991445.1). NCBI lineage: Eukaryota > Viridiplantae > Streptophyta > Magnoliopsida > Poales > Poaceae > Oryza > Oryza meyeriana. The sequence goes on along the minus strand of RYFJ01002996.1, from coordinate 39,734 downwards.
GCCGCAACGAGCAGCCTCTACGGGTATCCACACGTCCGGGGCTGAAACACCGATCGCGAGTGTACTAGCACTCGTGAGCGGCTAGGGTTCGGCTCGGAAGGTGGCGGCTAGGGTTTTGCTCGAGGCTAACAGAAAACACACGTGAAACTCCTCAGCCCTTCGCCTCCCTATATATAGACCACCTTACTCGGGCCTCGTGGACTGAGGCCCAGTAAGAGTCTACTCGGATCTCTATCCCGAATCGAGCCCATATTCGAATCACATTCGAATAAGTGTTCCAACCCATTAAGTGTGTGACCCTGTAGGTTCACGTATATTTTGTCACGACCCAGAAACGCCTTTCTGGTCACCCTGTTAATAGCGGCCTCTAGCAAGGCATATTAGCCCAAGATATACGTAAAGATCATATCGGCTGAACCTGTAATGTCCTTATGTACAAATCCCTTTGCCTCACGATATCGATTGAGCTCAAGGCGAGACTTGTGTCATCCTCTTAATAGCTCAATCACTCTCTCGATCCTGTGATGGATTACAAACTTGTGATTGACACCTCAATCACCGTAGCATGGCCATGCACTTCCATAATCCATTACTTCGAGGGGCCCAGAGATATCTCTCCCATAAGGAGGGACAAATTCTATCTTGATCAGTCATATCCCACTACATGTTTCATAGCAAACCCGAAGACCACTTTTATGACTACCCAGTTACGGAGTAGTGTTTAGTAGTCCCAAAATAAGCTACTACGTATGTTGGGAACCATGATGATCTCAAGTGTAAGGACTCTACATAAACACTACTTGAGACTAACTGATGACACATGAAATCTCTGCAGTATCTCATGGCGGGTCTATCCAACATATGTTCACTAACATATGTCCATATTATCGATTTGGTATCTCCATACCATGATCCATGAGACATGATCATCAATCAATACATATGCTGATATTACAATCATATTTGTTCCTCATATGATATATGATCAGGGATCATTTAGAAATAGCAATATTTGACATTAAGAGTCTCATGAATAAGTCACATACTCATTGATCAACAATGATAATGTCTATTTCAAGGAACAAATCAATACATTATAAACATAGCATGTGATATATATAACATCTCCATGTTGCCTCTAGGGCATATCACTAACAACTACTACTATGCAAGGATAGTAGACACTCGCAAATGGAAGCACCTTACCGAGCTCTTACAAGGTTCTGAGCCTAGCGAGCAAAGGATGGTACAACCAGTGGTTGGTTCGTGATACCTTGAGGGCGTGATCCAGCGATTGCAAGGGTCGAGACCGTGCTGACCAGAAGTATATATGTGGAGCTTGGGAGGCCAAATATATTAGTAGCACACAATTGAATAACAGATAGTAATGCTGAATAAATGTCCAAAGCACTTGTCCTAGTTGCTAGCCTAAACACGTTCTAAACCAGATGTGATAAGACAAGGGAGACAAACAAGTATGAAAGGACAACAGCAAGGAAATAAAGACAAGGCAAAACACAGCACAAAAAAAACACACATCTAGCTCCCTGGTGTGTCCTATGTGCTCCTCTCCCTTTCTTTTTTTTCTTTCACACCTTTTTTATTTTTCTTTTATTTTTCTGATATTTTTTTCTCAACTAGGAGCATAGGAACAACAACCTCAGGAGGTGGCAGCTTAGTCTGATATAAGATGTGGCCTGTAGAAATACATGAGCGTGCTTTAAAAATTGTGCTAGAACTTTGGAGTGTGGATACTCACTTTTCTGGCCAGAATTTTGCAAAACTGATTTTGGACAACCCAACGAAGTGGGGGAGAAGCGGATGGGAATTTTTTCGTAGATGTCCGTAGACTACTTATTTGCCTGATTTCGAGTCCGTATGCGAAACTTATGGCTGTTTCAAGTAGGGTTCTCCGTATCAATGTTTTGGTAGAGGCTGATTCAGAATCAGGTAGTGAAACTGGGGATGATATGGTGGCGGTGGCTGCTGGGGAGGTGGATGGAGATGTAGGGTAATCAAAGGACATGATATATGACACTAAAACAGAACACACAATGACCAACACTTGCACAAGATGGTTAGTAGATGGAAAACAAAGACAATGGTGGCGGTGCCGAGGGTTTGTGGGGGTGTGGCGGATGGATCACGAACTGGACTCAAACACAATCTAAGCCAACAACCAAACTCGACCTAGGACACAAACTCAACACTACGGACTCTGAAACAAAATTATGCAAAAAGGCTAAACGTGGTTGTAGGACAGGGAAAATCCTACGACTACCAATTTTGTTTTTGTGGCTTTTTTGGACTCTAGGTATAGGAAACAAAGATTGAAACAGGACAGAAAAGATGTACCTAATGGGCAACCTTCGCTCTGATACCACTTGATGGCAACAGGGTCCCCAATCTTCCGTTAGGTAAGGATAACTCTCGATTTGGTGGAGAATTGACACTCACGATCCGGCTTCTGATCACCAAGACCCGAACCCTGCAATCGTAGCACCACCTCTCCTCTTGTTATCAATCATGCGCTACCCAGTTGACCTCGCCACGAAGGCTAATCCCTGCATGCGAATCAAAGAACACAAGCAAGAACAAGGAAGATTGCAACTCAACTTGTAGATGAATGATTATACTCTCGAAGTTGGGGTCTCACAAACCGATAAACGGCGAAACTGTTCAAAGATAGAATAATCTAAGCAAAACCCACCCTAAACGGTGGCGGCTACTGAATATATATGAGTTAAGACGTCCTAGGGTGAGGGTTTACCTTGTGAGGGGTGCACTCCTCATGGGTTTAGCCCACGACATAAATACAAAGCCCAAAGGCCCAAACTAACTCGGATAGGAAAAATAATGCAACTTGTTTCGACGATTCTGTATAGCTCAGGAGGAATTTTGGTGTGAAACCAAAACCTTCTGAAAGTAGACTTCATAAGCTTTCCAACAAGCACTTGTAGGCCTGTGGGTGCCATGGGTCCCGGGTACCTCATGACAAGCATATGGGCCACTCGGATAGAGGATGGCCTAGCCTTGTAATTAGGGATATAGCCACACTTGGCAGACTTTGCCTTGTACGATAAGGAAAACACAGTCCTAGTTGGGTGCGTTATATCTCTAAGAGGAGATCCCTTGGCCGTAATCCGGTTGGGACTCCTACCTTGTAACCCTGTCCCCAGTATATAAGGGGAGGCAGGGCGCCCATGAGGGCAAGTTGAGTTGGTTCACTAGAATCACCACCGAAATCCTCAAAGGAATAACACCAACAACTGGACGTAGGTATTACCTCACATCGAGCGGCCTGAACCAGTATAAATCTCGCTGTGTTCCTTTGCAATCCATCAAGTTTCCATCCGCCGAGTATAAAACATCGACAAGGCCTGTAACTCCTTCTGATCAAAAATGGCCCGTTTGAAGTTGACGCTATCTCCCAACCGGAAACTGAATCGGTCTCGAAAATAGGAGTTTACTTGTACTTGTTGTCTCTACTTTAATATTTGGTTTCTTGAGCTATTCTCCATGGTCTTCTCTCAGGTTCCTAATAAGAATAAAATCATAACAAGAATTAAATAGCATTGCCATTTGTAGAAATATTTCCATGTAAGTTAGGAACGCATTCACTGGCGATTAAGTGACGGGCACGTGCGTGAAGTAATTGGTCCTTGGATCTGTGGCACATCTTGTTCAACATGAGGAGGTTGTAACTGTGTATCTAAAGAAGTGATGTCCTCATCAAGTTGCAGGTGAAGTTCAGGAAGCCGTCGATCCGCTGGATTGGGACGAAGACGAAGGCTTCGAGTTCTAGGTTGACTCTTACACTCAAGCTGTTCCTATGGGTGTAGAGTTGCGTCTTTTGGTTGTAGTGTACGGCCATAGGCCCGTTGTGTGTGTGTGTTGAGTTTGGGTTGTACTAGAAACTTGTTGGTTTGTATAATTAATCGAAGTTCTGTTTTTGTATCATTCTATGCGTAACTGAACTTCCTGGGCGGTTATGTGTGTTGTGCGACGTTTGGACCCCCTCTGAACGGTCCCCACAGGAGTGGTATCAGAGCAGGCTTGACTGTAGGTTGACCTAAGTTGGTTAGGAAGTGTTTGAAAATCTATTTTGAAACTTGAAAAGAATTACAAAAATGGGTTATTCTTCTAATTGACTCTCTTCTGCCTTGATCTGTTTTCCTGTCTATTTCTTTCTTCTTTCCCTAATCTGATTTTGAAAAGTTTTAGCTGATCTTTTCCTCACCCTATTCAAGGTTCGGTTAGTTGGTCAGGGTGTAATAGACACGATTCGAAGAACTCGGGAGTGAAGTTGCTTTGGAGAGGAGAGTTGAAGTTCGATAGCTTCGTAAAGTTAGGGTTGATGCTAGTGTATGTCGACCTGTGTTAGTCGATGGTTCGTCCATCCGGTAGAACGTGGAGTCATGTATTGTATTTGCGAAAGGGCCATCCTGTTGTTTCATGTAACCTTTTGGGGTTACGTGGCACTTGATGTGCTATTGTGTTTCTCAATTTTTATAAGAAAAACCCTAAACATGATTCTGTCTGTCTTTCTCTGTTATTTCATTGCTTCTTTATTTCATGTTATTCCAGTCTAAGTCTATTCAGTCTTTTCTTTTTACATCTTAACTAACGTTTTATAATGAAAAACCTGTTACAGGCCTAAGTAAGGAAACAAGATCTCAGGAACAAATGGAAATGGCAATGCGGGTGAGCAACCGCTAGAACTATAGCAGATGATGGATCAGAACTATAGCAGACTTTTTGAGCAAGTTATCAATAGGATGCCTCAACCAGGTGCCGCCAAAGCTGAGGGATCAACCATGGGATCCAGGTGGATAGATGTCGACGTTTTACACCGGCAATAAATATATGGGGCTAGTCGGCGGATGTAAACTCGGTGGATTGCAAAGGAACACAGAGAGATTTTATACTGGTTCAGGCCCTCAATGTGAGGTAATACCCTACGTCCAGTTTATATGTATTCCTTTGAGGATATACGATGGTGGTTCTGATGAACTTGTGTGCACCTGCCCCTCATATGGGCGCCCTGCCTCCCCTTATATAATGGGGGACAGGGTCACAAGGTAGGAGTCCCCATCGGATTACGACTAGGAGATCTCCCCTTAGAGATATAATGCACCCGACTAGGACTGTATATTCCTTTCTATACAAGGCGAAATCTGCCGAATCTAGCTATATCTCTAATTACAAGGCTAGGCCCATCCTCTATCCGAGTGGCCCATATGCTTGTCATGAGGTACCCGAGGCCCATGGCACCCACAGTAGCCCTCGAGACCTTCATAGTTGAGTCACAGCTGATGCCGAGTGCTCATCCTCCATGGTGAAGTCTTCCCGAGTGCATTGCTCCTGAGTACTCTTTGTCTGAGTGCTGCTTCTCCCGAGTCCTGCTCCATGTCAGCTGCAGCGAAGCTATGAAGGGGCTCCATGTAGATGTAGGAATAGTGGTGCGCCGAATAGGCGCACCTATTAGGTGTAGCCCCGACTTTGTGCTTAATTGTGAGGAAATTAAACATAAAGTCAAACGATCTTTAACCTTATAGTCTTTTCCCGAGTAGTATACTACCGGTATATGAGACTCTTCGGTATCGTGTCAAACTGGAATATAATTTATAGTCTCGACCAAGTAGGGAACTACCTCGTATGTGGGACTCTTCGACTTCAAGTCAGTCAGAATGTGTGTTTATAGTCTTACCGAGTAGGATGCTACTCATATATGGGACTCTTCAGCGTCATGTCAGCTGGAAAAGGTGTTTATAGTCTTTCCCGAGTGGGTCCCATTCGGAAGTTAGACTCTTCAGCTCGTCAGGCCGGAAGAATGTTTTTATATCTTCCTGAGTAGTATACTACTCGAAAGTTAGACTCGTCGGATCATGTCAGCCGGATGATTATTTATAGTCTTTCGCCAAGTAAGTATACTACTCGAAAAATCAGACTCGTCAGCTTCATGTCAGCTGGAAAAGGCGTTTATAGTCTTTCCCGAGTGGCGTCCCATTCGGAAGTTAGACTCTTCAGCTCGTCAGCTGGAAGATGTTATAGTCTTTCCCGAGTAGTATACTACTCGAAAGTTAGACTCCTCCGCATCATGTCAGCGGGGAATGAGAAATTTATAGTCTCTCCCGAGTAGTGGCACTACTCGAAAGTTAGACTCTTTAGCGTCATATCGGCTGGAATAATGTTGCCCATGGCAACTGGTGGCCACGCATGTAGGCCGAGTACCACTTTATGAAAATAAATCCATGGCGTGGTCAGGTGTACTCGAGAAAGATACCTGCATCCCCAATTTTAATGAAGACCAGCTTGTGATCCTTATAAGGATATATCCTCCCTCGAGACCTGGTGGATAAAACAGATGACCCCGAACATATATGTTTAGCAATAAGGCTATCATGAAGCATATCTGTTTACCTCATCGGCTCCTGTTGTGGTAGCTAGACCGCGCTATAATTTCAACTCAGCCTGCGAGCGGCCACATGGAGCATGCTACTGTAGGAACTCATATCTTTGATGGACTGCTATCAAATAAGCCGGCCTGAGCCGACCTATCCAGCAAAGCTCTATAGAAGTATATCCCTCGCATGTCAGGATCAGTTTTTTGGTGTCGATAACCGCAATCAGCCAGAGAGAATCCTTATTCGCAAGCCTTTCCGACTTATTGTTCTGGATGCAGCCTGGTTGCCACAGGTGTCCGAGCAGGTGTGTTGCAGAACTGCTTGCCTCCTCAGGTGTGACGCAGTGCATGAGAAACTCCCGGATGCGCTTTGACGATGTAAGTCTTCTCTGACTTCAGGGGGGGAGGAGGAGAGCCGAGCAGGGTACCGAATCTAGCATTAGCATAGGATCGGCTAGCGACCCTCATGGGGCATACTCTACCAACAGAGTTTATAGCCAAGCGGAGTACCCGACCTTGCATTAGCATAGGATTCGGCTAGCGACCCTCATGGGGCGTACCTCACCCAGCCGAGTGATATACGACTCCCAGAACTAGTGCGGAAGTCGGTTGTCAGCTCAACATGGAGCGTAGCCGAGGAAGATACGTCGCCGACTGGCGCAAGTACTCGGTAAGTAGCCCTCATGGAGCATCCCGAGTGTATTTTGGCAGACTTGTCCAGCCCCGAGCGTAGGAGATAGGCTCGCAGCCCTGAGTTCCTGTTACGCGTATCCGAGCTGGGCCTGCAATATATAAAGATATCGGATCAGTAGCATCTGATGATGAAAACAATCATCCGAATAAAATGTATTTTACAATATATGTAAATTCATGTTCTTCCTCTTATTATATTAATTTCCCCAAGTAGTTGACAAAACCCTTACGTTTAAACACTCTGCCTGACTAGTCATAGCCCCCTAGCGTCGGGAGTTGGCTCATGGCTCTTTCCCAGACACGCGTTTGGGTGAACTTGAGTTCGTCTTTCATGGAGCAAAGTTTCACGGATCAGGATTTATGCTACTTCGAGTACTTTTGCAATCGTTTTAAGAGCAAAAACAGAGAAGAAGTGCAGCTTGTGCAACCTATTAGGTGTAAGCGGCCTGCGGCATTTGTCGTAATAAGCGAGTGAAGAAATATTTACAGGCAAGAACGACTTAGCTGTTCGGTATATTCGGAGTGGGGATGCCATCCTTGTGTTTGAGGCTTGTGAGCCCCGAGCATGTCACTTGTTGTCCTGATAATCTTCAGTGTGTTGAAAGTCGAAACGATTGTGCCGGACTGCCACAATGAAGCCGTCTGACTTGCTTCTGGGCTTTGCCGCAGCTTTGAGTCGGACCGCGTACATTGGTGCCCTCCCGCTTCTTTTGTCAGGATGCTTTTTATCTTCAAGGCCTCAAGCAACAGCATGAGCTGAGTCGGCGTATTTGTTCGCCATGTGAATAGAGCCTTGACAGAGTTGGAGGCTTTCTGAGTGAATTGTCAGTAATGACACGAGGTGGCTTTGACTCCTTTTTCGAAAGCCGGCGATGATGACCTCATCCTTGATGTTTGGGCGATCAATTTTCTTTCTCAGAGAACCTTCTTGATGAATCACGAAGAGACTCGTCTATCACTTTGCGAATGCAACTGATATAAAGTCATGCTCGGAAGATGGCAGTCGGCCTGTTGTAGCTCCTGGGTGAAGGCCGGACTCCTTCATCTTCATGAGGACTCCGACACCCGACCTACGGCGGCGAAACCGTCGTGGTGGAGGCCGTAAACGCCTCATTCTGTCTTCCGGTTGGCGTTGCTCATCATTCTTCTCGTTCGCGGCTGTCAAGCGTTGATGCGCTGCCCGAAGATCACGTCGTTGTCAGACCCGGGCCTCGAAGGTCCTGATCATCCCGACGGTTGCTTTGACGTCGCCGGTTGTCGTTGGGGCGCTGCCGAGTGACGCTGACGTGCCTCCATATGGCCAGCTGACTGGAGCCAGCCGCTCGGCGTCGCTTTGAGGTAGATGAGACCGCCTTTGGGAATGTCGACCAGTTGGTCGGTATGAGGGTATCTAACACCGACTGTTGGCTCGGTAAGCAGGGCTTTATCCTTGCGATCGTCAGGGATGGCCTGGTGATCAGGCCCAAGTTGGGACCGATGTCCAGTAGGGGTCGCCGTGTGGCCACGACGGTCTTGTTGTGGCGTGATGAAGACGTCGTGGTCGCCGACTTTTGTTTGGAGGGTTTGTTGCTGGAGCGGTTCGCCCAGCCCTGTAGGGCCGTCGTTGCGGGCGTGCAGGGTGTCTTGCTTCTTCCTCCTGTTGTTCTCGCAGTCGGCGGCCCTCCTCTCTTGTTGTCTCGTGTATAGTCGGCGTACGATTCCTGAGTAGGTAGGAGAGCCTTTGGATAGCCATAACAGAAGATTTCTCCGTGGCGGAAGAAGTTGCCGAACTGCTGTCCGACTTAGAGTCGGAATGCCGACTGGGATCGTATAGTCCGACCGAGAGTCATAGTCGGAATAGTTGATGGGGGGGTGATTACAACTCCGACCCCCTAGATCTGATCTCGAGCGGCTCGGGGCCGTATCCGAGTCGAACTCCAGAGGATCGGTGTTTTGCCGCGCTCGGATGTAGATTGTAGATATCCCACGGCGTTGCCACGGAGTCCAAACGGCGAGATTGGCATCTCTTCCCTTCTTAGCTCGATCTTGGCTGGCTCAATGCGAGTCCGAGTCGAACACCGAGGAAAGAGCTTGTCCCGGGACCGGACAAGATGAAAGATTGCCGCAGCACAGAGTCGACGAGGGTTGCTGCAGCGTCGTGTGGGTCCGGACTGGCGCCGGAGCCGGCTGGTTCCCTGACAGATCGGATCGAGTCCGAGTCGGCCAAGGTGAAATTGCCGATCTGGTCTGGCGAACGAAGTCGATGGCTAAAATAGAGATTATATCTCCGGGGGAAAGTTTGCCGCGATGTTGACTCCAGTTGCTAGATCCATCGAGCTTGTGGAGTAGATCGCGCCGAAGCCCCTACCTGCGCGCGCCAACTGTCCGATGTTTTACACGCAGCAATAAATATGGGGTATCTGGTCGCGGATGTAAAACTTCGGTGGATTACCAAAAGAGAACACAGAGAGATTTTATACTGGTTCAGGCCCTCAATGTGAGGTAATACCCTACTCCAGTTTATAATGTATTCTCTTTGAGGTATACGTGGGTGGTTCTGATGAACTGTGTGTTGCACCTGCCCTCATGGGGACGCGCCTGCCTCCCCTTACTATACTGGGGGACAGGGTCACAAGGTAGGACGTCCCCATCCGGATTACGACTAGGAGATCTCCCCTTACAGATATAAGCAGCCTCGACTAGGACTGTATATTATCTTTCTATACAAGGCGAAGTCTGCCGAATCTCAGCTATATCTCTAATTACAAGCTAGGGCCAATCCTCTATTCGAGTGGCCCATATGCTTGTCATTGAGGTACCCGGGGCACTGAGCCAGTACTTTCTCTTCTCTTCATGAGAGGCTTTGGCTCCGCCTATGATGGCAAAACCGCTTGTGGTGGAGGCCGAAGTGCTCGTTCTCATCTTCTGATCAGTGTTGCTCGTCTTCCTCTCGTTCGCGGCACTGAGCGTTGATGTCGTGCCAAAGGTCACGCCGTAAGTTGGCCTCGGATAGATCCTGATTGTCCCGACGGTCGTCTCTGACGCTGCTGCGTTGTTTGGGGTTAGCCGAGTATGACGTTTTGGCGGTGTATCATCTGTGCTGACCGAACTAGAGCCGACCGCTCGCGTCGCTTTGAGAGAGTGGACGAGACTGCCGTTGGGTGATGCCGACTGGTTGGTCGGTATGTAGGGTAGTCGCTCGACTGTTGGTTACTGCTGAATGCAGCAGCGATAAGCATGGCTTCTATCACTTGCTATATGTCGGGGGTGGCCTGGTGATGATCAGGTGTTCCGAACGGGAGTGTATCCAGTAGAGTTGCAGCGGCCACGATGTTCTGTTGAGGCGTGATGAAGACATCGTGGTCACGACTTCGAGTTTGGAGGATCTGTATTGCTGAGCGGTATCAGCCCAGCCTGCGTAGCTCGTTGTTTTACAAGCTTCACATTCGGCCTCCTCTTGTTGTTGTTGTTGGCAGGCCTCCTCCTCTTGTTGCTCTTGTAGTTAGCGCACCTCCTGTGGGCAAGTTGAGGCCATGAAGATCTCGCGGGGCAGAAGGAGGCTTGCCAAGCTGTTGTCCGAACTAGTGTTCGAACTGCTGTCTGACTTGGAGTCGGAAGCCGAATAGTTGATCGGAGTAAGGACGACTCTGACCTCTCTAGATCCAATCTGGAGCGGCTCTGCGCCATGTCCAAACTGAACCGTAGGGGATCGGGTCTCCCGCGTGGGATGTAGATCCACGGCGCTACCGTAAGTTCTGCACGGGAGATTGATGATCTCTCCTCTTCCTAGCCTCGATCCGACCCGGGCTGGCTCGAGGACCTAGCGCGAGTCGGACGCCGAAGGAGGAGAGGTTGTCCCGAGACCTGGGCAGGTGGTAGATCACCCCAGCAAATCGACGAAGGTGGGAGCGTCCTGTGGGCCGACTAGCGTGGAGTCGGCTGGTTCCTCGACCGTTTGGATCGGGTCTACGTCGGCCCAAGGTGAGATTACCGAACATGTCGGCGATGAAATCGAGGCTTCCGAACGAGATTGTATCTCCGGGGGAGAATTTGCCTCCGTCGACTCCGGTTGCTGGATCTATCGAGCTTGTAGATGTAGATCTTCACCCGAAGCCCCTACGGCGGTTGCCAACTGTCGATGTTTTACACCCAAATATAACTATAGGGCTAGTCGGCAAAGGGAAAACTCGGTGGATTGCAAAGGACACAAGGAGATTTTATACTGGTTCAGGGCCCTCGAGGTGAGGTAATACCCTACGTCCAGTTGTGGTGGTATTTCCTTTGAGGATTTGTGTTGATCAATGATCTCTGCCCTCAGGGGGGGCGCCCTGCCTCCCCTAGAGATAATGAGGGACAGGGCACAAGGTAGGAGTCCCAGCCGGATACGGCCAAGGGATCTCCTCTTAGAGATACAATTTACCCAACTAGGACTGTATATTCCTTATCGTACAAGGAAGCTGCCGAGCTCTATCATACTCTAATTACAAGGCTAGGCCCATCCTCTATCCGAGTGGCCCAAATGCTTGTGGTGAGGTACCCGGAGCCCATGGCCTCCACAACATGATTCATTGTTCTCAATTCATCCTGGAAGCACAAAGATGTATCAAGATCTGAAGAAAACCTTTTGGTGGACTGATATGAAGCAAGAGATTGCAAAACATGTGAACCTGTGTGAAGTGTGTCAAGAGGTTAAGGCTAATCATCAAGCGACTTGCAGGATTAATGCAACCATTATCTTGTCCTGAATGGAAGTGGGATGAAATAGGAATGGATTTGATAACAGGGTTGCCGAAGACTAAAAATGGCTATGATGCTATTTGGGTTATAGTTGACAGATTAACTAAAGTGGCACATTTCTTACCAGTTAAGCAGACTTATGGAGGAGATAAATTGGCTAATTTGTATTTGACAAGAATTGTTATCTTCCATGGAGTCCTAAAAAGAATAGTATCTGATAGAGGATCACAGTTTGTATCAAGATTCTGGAAGACTTTTCAGAGTTGATGGGTTACAAAATTAGGGTTAAGATTCAGCATATCACCCACAAACTGGAGGACAAACAGAGCAAGTGAATCAAATATTAGAAGATATGTTAAGGGCATGTGCTTTGGTCTATGGATCAACTCGATATATTTGTTTACCATTTGCGCAGTTTTCATATTATAACAGCTATCAATCCAGCTTAGAAATGTCACCATTTGAAGCTCTGTATGGTAGAAGATGCAGAACTCCACTTAATTGGATAGAAATTGGAGAAGGTCAGTTGATAGGGCCACAACTTGCACATGATGCTGAAGCTCATGTCAGAATTATTAGGGAGAAGCTTAGAGTTGCGCAAACTAGACAGAAGAGTTACAATGACAATCGAAGAAGAGACTTGAGTTTTAAAACTAGGGACTTTGTTTATTTTAAAAGTGAGTCCGTTTAAAGGAGTACAAAGGTTTCAGATGAAAGGAAAGTTAGCTCCTCAGTACATCGGACCATATCAGATCTTGAAGAGAAGAGGAGAAGTGTCATATCAGCTGTAGTTACCTGAGGAATTAACTGGAGTTCATCCTATTTTTCATGTTTCACAACCAAGGAAGTGCTTGCGGAAATCAATAGAATAGGTACCATTGCAAAGCATCACACTCCAACCATGACTTACGAGGAAGAACCTGAGAGAATTCTTGAGAAGACTGAACCAGAGGTTACGGAATAGAAGTATTAAGTTCTGCTGGGTACAGTGGAAAATTCATACAGAGGATGAAGCGACTTGGGAAAGAGAATTTGAATTGGAAAAGGAGTACCCGCACCTGTTCAACAGTTTGATGAATCTCGGGGAAGAGATTCTTTTAAGGAGGGTAGGTCTATAACAGCCCTAAAAATGACTAAATTTTAAAACCGTTTTTATTTTTGTGTATTTTCAAAAATCCATGTCGAGTTTATCGTTTCGTTCAATTTTAAAATGTCATTCTTCGTTCGTCGTAATTGCTTCTTTGTTTTCTTTTTCTTTTTATTTTCTATTTTCTCAGAAATGCAATCCATCCATTAATCCATTCATCCTAAATTCTCGCGAATGAGTCTGCGTCATTCTCGGGTCATCGGCCTATTTTTCTTCTGTTTGCCGTTGATCCGTTTTCCCTCGGCCCAATTCGTCTTTTTCTTTCTTTCTCTTTTACTAGCCTAGGTTTGGCCCGAACCAACCAGGCCAGCAATCCTCTTCCCTACTCAGCCGTGAGGTAGAAGGCCTTGCTTTGCTCTGCCACGTAGCTGCCAATCACCATGTTCCAGCCAAGCCGCATAGCTGCTTCACTCAGCTGGGTAGTGCACACGCATCGTCTCTCTGCGCGTCCTTCTAGAGTTTCTCCAGTGTCCAACCGCAGCTCGAGCTCGCCAACACTGCCGCTGCTCTCTGATCCCTCCCTATCTTCCTCACCATTGCGCCATTTGTCGTTGCTGGAGTCGAGAGTGCCGAACCAAGTCCTGGCACCTCCGTTCAATTCCCAAAATCCAACATCGTCATTGCCTATTCCCAAAATTGAGGTATCATCATTTTTTCTCCTTGTCCAGGAGTCTCTTTCCCCTCTCCTTCCGTCACTATTCCACCATCGGGTGCACACCGGCACCACCCGCGCCGCGCTGCCCTGTTCCACCGCCGCCTGCTGCTCGGCACGCCGCCGCCTCGGCTCCTCCCAGCCAGAGCCACCGCCACCACTGGATGCCCCTCAGTCCCCTGATGCTCTCTGACCCCTACACCCCCTATGGAGTTCGCTGAAAGCCGCCGCCAGTTCCTGCTTGCCGCCGCACGCCTCACCGCCGGCTCTTCCACCACCATTGACCTCGGGAATAGGGTCGCCATGACCCTAGGACCCTAAAACCGGCGCCCCATGTTGGGAACCGGCTCCTCTGCTGCCGGCACCTCTGACACCGGCCCGGCTCTGTAAGCAAAGAGAGAGAGAAATAAAAATCCTAATTTCCTATTAAAAATAATTCAAAAAAGGCTCTATTCACTGTTTCAACTGGTTTATTACTCTTTTGCCCTCTAAATCAAAATCCGAGACCTATTCCGAACTCCTTGAATTATTCCAAATCCATTCGTGCCAGTTTTGTCGTGATCCGAGCATCCGTTGACAAAACCCTAATTTTGGCTCTATGGTTTCCGCTCGACGCAACTTCGGAAAAGTCCCAAATTTCTTCCATAATTCCTCTTGTAATATCCTGTGCACTTTCTGAATTTTTCGCATTTATTTGGAGTTATTTGCTTATTTATTTTATTTGTGTATCGATAGATTCCGCCGCAGCAGATCCAATCGAGGAGTCCGAGTCCACAGCTAACGCATACGCCTACGAAGTCATAGGAGGAGACGATTGGTACGACTACGCCGATCCCGAAGGCAAGTCATGCATCCTTTGAACAATAATTGAACCCAATCTAGAGGTAGGTCATATTTTGGGTAGAGTACTACCTTGAAGTACTTAAATAGGATGCATGAGTTAATTTTCTAAAGCATTTCGAAATAGATAACACCTTTTATTTGATATCATTATAAATGTAATGCCATGCCTTGAGTTGAGCCTAATATATATCTTTGATAACTCTAGGTTAATCCTGCTTATTATGAACATGTCGAATATTATATGAACTTGTTATTTTATGTGATAGTTTTGGAAGTATATGATATATTTAAAGTTTTAAGGACATAACCCCCTTGTGCCACTATAAGTGACATAGTTAGCGCCCATCCGCACGATTGAGGTATTCGGACCCAGTGTGTACTGCTCCAGTGAATTGAACTTCTGCAGCCTTTCAGTGTATTGGCATTTTAGGCTTTAACGTGTGTAATGGCCACTGAGTGATGTAAGATTATTTGATTATATGAGTGTGGGTGCTGTGGTGCCCTTTGCGGTCTTTGAGGACTGTGTGTTCCTCCTAGTCATGCAATAGTGGGTGGACGAGTCGTCGGGTTGGTGCACACCCTCGCGAAGGCCAAGTTGAGGCCAATAGGCGCCTTGTCCTATAACCTACTAGGCAGAACAGATATGAGCTTGGGGCAGTACTACACTTTGTTATCTTCAGCCTGGCTAGCTGTGGGTATCGTGCAGGTAAAGCTGGGTAGACGCTGCAGAGTCATTTGGTATTTGAATACGCCATGCTCCCGGTTAATGGAGATATGTCTATAGGTGAATCCAGAGTAATGGCATGAGTAGAATTGTGATAATGGTTTAAATTGAGAGGTGACGACATGTAATATTAAACCCTTTAAAACTAAATTTGTTTATAAATTGGGATGTTTGTGAACTACTGATAAGGTTTAGAGTTAAACCAGTTCCCTCCTTTGTTATATCCTGCATCATTATATGTTTCCCTGCATGGCTTGCGGAGTACTTGTGTACTTAGTCTTGCATATTTTGGGCTCCAGCCGTTCAAGGAGAAGTTGAAGGTGAAGTTGAGGAAGCCGTTGATCCGCTGGATTGGGACGAAGACGAAGGCCTCGAGTTCGAGGTCGACTCTACACTCAGGCCATTCCTGTGGTGCAGAGTTGCGTCTTTTGGTTGTACGTGTACGGCCATAGGCCCGTTGTGTGCGTGTGTTGAGTTTGGGTTGTACTAGAACCTTGTTAGTTTGTATAATTATTCAAAGTTCTGTTTCTGTATCATTCTATGTGTAACTGAACTTCCTGGGCGGTTATGTGTGTTGTGGGATGTTTGGACCCCCTCTGAACGGTCCCCACAGCGGAGCGGAGAGAGCGAAGTTTGGCGTGTTTTCTAGAAGACAAAGCGTTTGGCGATTTGGGGACGAAAGGGGAATCTTTTCTCTCTCCCTTCTGATTTATAGGCCTACGCCAGGAAGTTGGTTTGGGCCTGCTTGTTCAGTAACGGGCCAGAAGATATGAGTTTCTAAATAACATCTCCTATTGGGTCGACAGCTGTCTCAATAGTGCAGATGCTATTTTACCGGAACCGATAAAAGTAATCAGATATGCTTCATGTTAAGCCAAATTGCTGGACACATATGTTCAGATACCTGAATTATTTGACAGGTATTGAGGATATATCCTTATAAGGATCAATACCTGGTCTCTATTAAAACTGGGGATGCAGGTATCTCTCAAGTACACCTAACCACATATTGGGTCAAAATCCATAAAGTGGTACTCGGCTCACATGCATAGCCAAAATTGCTTTGAGCAAAATTATTTCTAGCTGGCATGATGCTGAAGAGTAAAATTTTTGAGAAATGTAGCACTCGGGAAAGACTTAAAGGTTAAAGATCTTTGACTTTATGTTTAATTGTTTCATAATTAAGCAGAAAGTCAGGGGCTACATGATGGCAACGGGGTGCCCGATCTTCCATTAGGTAAGGATAACTCTTGATTTGGTGCAGAATTGACACTCACGATTCGGTTTCTGATCACCAAGACCCGAACCCTGCAATCGCAGCACCACGACTCCTCTTGTTATCAACTGTGTGCTGCCCGGTTGACCTCGCTACGAAGGCTAATCCCTACATGCGAATCAAAGAACACAAGTAAGAACAAGGAAGATTGCAACTCAACTTATAGATGAATGATTATACTCTCGAAGCTGGGGTCTCATAAACCGATAAACGGTGAAACTATTCAAAGACAGAAAAATCTATGCAAAACCCACTCTAAACGACGACGGCTACTCAATATATATGAGTTGGGACGTACTAAGGTTATCCCTAGGGCACACACCCCTTGGGCTTAGCCCACGACACAATTATAAGGCCCAAGGCCCAAAACAGACTCGGACTGGAAGAGGTACGTGTCTTGTTTCGATGATTCCGGACAGACCAGGAGGATTTTTGATGTGGGACCAAACCCATCTGAAAGTAGAGTCCATAAGCTTTCCAACAAGTACTCTTGGGTCCCGAAAGTCCTTCTGGATCAGCGGCTAGGTCCGTTTGAAGTTCATGTTGTCAGGAGGCCCGAATCCGAATCCAAAACGTGCAGAACTTCATCCCTTGTCTTCTATGGAGCAAATGTGACGTGGTGATATAGGAGTAGACTGGGTAAGGTCTTGGTTTGGTCCCTAATCAACTTCTTTCATCATCCATGCGTTCCTTGTGGTCGGTCTCTTTCCCTTCACCCACGCAAGTATCTCTGCAAACGAGAACACACAAAACTCATGGTGTAGTAACAGCTGTTCAAATATATAACACGTATATCTCACTAAAAAGCATGCACCTTTGGTTGATGAATACATAAGGTAGCTATGGTCGTATTCGAGCTAGTGATGTCCTCATCATCCTCCCCTTCTTGATTGGAAACCGTCTGTGGTTTTACCTTGTCATTAAGCCTGATGAACATATCTTTATCTTTCACAATATAGGGTGAGGTAATGTTGTGCATATGGTTGGATTCTGAAAATTTTAAACACGGAGAACACTTTGTAGTGTCATGTAGCTCACAACACTCTCCTTCTTGCAAACCAACCTGCAAATCATTTAAACAACTAGAGGAACTAGATAGAGAATTATTTATACTCATGCGGTCCCCTAGACAAGACATGTCATTATGAAAAGGAGGTATATTAAAATTCAAACAAATGTATACTCTATGCACCTTATATTCTCCTTTATTATCATAATTGCCAACAACATGAAAAATCACATGAGAAGGACATGGCAAATCAGATCTAGCAAATAATTTCTTCTCTAAACAATTGAGTGGACAAAGATCATCAAATTGAATATAGCACTAAGTATTTAAAGAAGGTAGCAATCTAAGCGCTTCATTCTCGCTAGCAATGTGAACAACATGTCTAAAATCAGCACATGGTAGTTCAACAACATTGCTAACATGTTCATTCAGTAGTTATGGCATGGATATAAGTGAAGCATTGCACAACTCTTCTTTATCACAAGAAATAGGAATCAAATCATCATGTGACAAAGGTAATTTAACACACGATTCTACTGGTGATTGCTCTAAACTAACATGATTAGTGGACATATATAGCATATCAGAATTGTCCATACATTGAGTGAATGTAGCACCATTTCTGTTACCTTTGTTATCATTTTCAAAAACTATAGGTGGACTCTTAATTAAACCATCTTGAAATATGCATGGAACAATAGGTGGATGTTCTTTCTCTCTGTCTTTCTTCTTTTTCTCATTACCTTGACTCTTCTCAGATACCTCGGTAGCTTGTGAAGATGGCACTGCTAGTGTCATATTGGTGGAAGGCGTAGAACTCTGAATAGGGACACTTTTGCCTTGCCCAAAGGAAGGCCTCGATGTAGACGTGCTTCCCCAATTGTTTCTTCTCAATGGCTGCCTTCCCTGCAATTCCTGTTCAGCTAATATAGCTAGATGGAACAATCGGTTAAGAGAATTGTATTCTTTATATTGAATAATGTCTTGAATTTCACGTCTCAACCCCCCATAAAATCAAGCCATCTTATCCTTCTCATCCTCCTCTACCTCACAACGCAACATTCCTATTTGTAGCTCCTGAAAGTAATCTTCTACAGATTTTCTCCTTGGTCTAAGCGTTGCAACTTATTTCTCAAATCACGTTTGAAGGATGGAGGAATAAACCTACTCCGCATAGCTCGCTTCAACCTTTCCCATGTGTCAGGTTCTAGGCCAGTTTTAACTAGTTCATTCCACCAGATAATAGCAAAGTCGTTGAACTCACTAGTTGCTTGCCTAACCCTGTGAATTTTAGGAACTAGATGGGAATTAAATTTCTACTCTACTGTCATCTCCCAATCTAAATAGGCCTCAGGGTCATATTTTCCAGAAAAGGAAGGCAAGGTAAATTTGACTTTAGCAAAAGGATCATCATTACCTCACCCTTGGTGGCGATTACCTCCCATACCTTGCCGGTTGAATCGCAACCATTGTCGTAGGCGCTTGTCACGAAACGCAGCGCGTGTGTCACTATTGTCGGCTTCCTCTTCTTCATTACCTCCGTCATCGTCAACAATTGGTGGTGGGTGACGGTTTGTGCCAACTGCTCGATGCTGTTAGTGAGGGTGGCAATGCTCCCCACCATAGCTTGGAGGTCTTCCCACATAGCATTCAAGGCAGCCACATTTTCCTCAATCTTTTGATCCAACTTAGTGATCTCCTCTTTTGAAGCACAATCAGCGAAATCATTCACCTCACCTGCCATGGTTAGTAGAAAATAGGAAACAAACAGCACAAAAGTATGATCCCTATCAAGTACTACTATGCAAGGATAGTGGACACTCGCAAATGGAAGCACCTTACCGAGCTCTTACAAGGTTCTGAGAGTAGCGAGCAAAGGATGGTACAACCGGTGGCTGGTTCGTGATACCTTGAGGGTGTGATCCAGTGATTGCAAGGGTCGAGACCATGCTGACCAGAAGTATATATGTGGAGCTTGGGAGGCCAAATATGTTAGTAGCACACAATTCAATAATAGATAGTAATGCTGAATAAATGTCCAAAGCACTTGTCCTAGTTGCTGGCCTAAACGCGTTCTAGCCCAGATGTGATAAAACAAGGAAGACAAACAAGTTTGACAGGACAGCAGCAAGGAAATAAGGACAAGGCAAAAACACAGCACAAAACAATACACAGCTGTCTCCATGGTGTGTCCTATGTGCTTCTCTCCTTTTATTTTTTTCTTCTTTCACACCTTTTTTTTATTTTTCTTTTATTTTTCTGATATTTTTTTCTCAACTAGGAGCACATCAACAACAACCTCAAGAGGTGGCAGCTCAGTTTGATATAAGATGTGGCCTGTATAAATACATGAACGTGCTTTAAAAATCATGCTAGAACTTTGGAGTGCGGATACACACTTTTTTGGCCTGAATTTTGCAAAACTAATTTTGGCCAACTCGACGAAGTGGGGGAGAAGCAGATGGAAATTTTTTCGTAGATGTCCATAGACTATTTATTTGCCTAATTCTGAGTACATATGTGAAAGTTATGACTATTTCAAGGAAGGTCCTCCGTATCAGTGTTTTGGTGGAGGCTGATTCGGGATCAGGTAGTGAATCTGGGAATGATATGGTGGTGGTGGCTGCTGGAGAGGTGGATAGAGATGTAGGGTGATCAAAGGACGTAATATATGACACTAAAACAGAACACACAATGACCAACACTTGCACAAGATGGTTAGTAGATGGAAAACAAAGATAATGGTGGTGGTGCCTAGGGTTTGTGGGCGTGCGGCGGATGGATCATGAACTGGACTCAAACACAATCTAAGCCAGCAACCGAAGTCGACCTAGGACACAAACTCAACACTACGGACTCTGAAACAGAATTATGCAAAGGTTAAACGTGGTTGTAGGATAGGGAAAAACCTACGACTACCAATTTTGTTTTTATGGCTTTTCTGGACTTTAGGTATAGGAAACAAAGATTGAAAACGGGACGAAAAAGATACTACCTAATGGGCAACCTTCGCTCTGATACCACTTAATGGCAACGGGGTGCCCGATTTCCGTTAGGTAAGGACAACCTCGATTTGATGGAGAATTGATACTCAATCTGGTTCTGATCACCAAGAACGAACTGCAATCGTAGCACCACGTCATTTGTTATCAACCGTGCGCTGCCCAGTTGACCTCGCCATGAAGGCTAATCCCTACATGCGAATCAAAGAACACAAGCAAGAACAAGAAGATTGCAACTTAACTTGCGATGAATGATATACTCTCGAAGTTGGGGTCTCACAAACCGATAACGGCAAAACTGTTCAAAACAGAATAATCTAAGCAAAACTACTCTAAACGATGATGGGCTACTAAATATATATGAGTTGGGACATCCTTGGGTTAACCCTAGGGTGCACACCCCTTGGGCTTAGCCCACGACACAATTACAAGGCCCAAGGCCCAAAACAGAGTTGGAAGGGAAGAGGTACGTGTCGTGTTTTGACAATTCCAGACAGATCAGGAGGAATTTTGATGTAGGACCAAAACCTTCTAAAAGTAGACTCCATAAGCTTTCCAACAAGTACCCATGGGCCTCGAAAGTCCTTCTAGATCAGCGGCTAGGTCCGTTTGAAGTTGATGCTGTTAGGAGGCCCAAATCCAAATCCAAAATGTGCAGAACTTCATCTCTTGCCTTCTATGGACCAAAAGTGACGTGGTGAGGTAGGAGTAGACTTGGGTAAGGTCTTGGTTTGGTCCCCAATCAACTTCTTTGATCATCCATGCGTTCCTTGCGCTCGGTCTCTTTCCTTCACCCAAGCAAGTATCTCTGCAAACGAGAACACACAAAACTCATGGTGCAGCAACAGCTGTTCAATTATATAACACGTATATCTTACGTAGAAAGTATGCATCTTTGGTTGATGAATACATAAGGTAGCTATGGTCATATCCGAACTAGTGATATCCTTATCACTACACCTAATAGGTGTGCCTACTCGGCGCACATTATTCATGTTGCTAGCTGATGGAAAGCAGGACATGGAGAAGAGGTACTCGGATAAAGGGTACTTGGGAGCAGGGCACTCGAAAAATCTTCACCATGGAGGATGAGCACTCGGCATTAGTTGTGGCTCAACTATGAAGGTCTCAGGGGCTACTGTGGAGGCCATGGGCCCCAGGTACCTCATGGAAAGCCATACGGCCACTTGGATAGAGGATGGACCTAATCATGTAATTAGGAATACAATAGGACTCGGCGTGTGTTACCATGCATAACATGGAAAGGGATATAGTCCTTGCTGGTAATGTTATGTTTCTAAAAGGAAATCACTTGGTCAAGTCCGGCTGGGATTCCTACCGTGTAACCTTAATCTCCTTAGTATATAGGAGAGGTAGGTAGCACCTTGGGGCATACAGGAATCTACCAGAGAAACCTCAGAGGCAATACACAATAGCTAGAAGTAGAGTATTACCTCACCTTGAGGGCCTATACCAGGATAAACTCATTTCGTGTTACTTTGCAATCGATCAAATTTAGGTCTCACGAGTAGCCCCATTAATCATTGCCGATACAAAGCATCAACAGAATGGCAAGCGCCACAATCGAAAGACTCGTGGCTACTGTTGAACGCAGCCCGACCATGACCCCCCAAGGCAGACTACTATCAGGAAGTCATGAACGGGCCTTGCCCTTTCCGCTTGAAGGGGAAACACGTGGCTAAGAACTGCTTCATGATAAAGAAGTTCGCTTCTGAGCAAACATCTACGTCTGGCGAACAGAAGGACAAAGACAAGCTAGACTCAAGTCTAGCCGGCGATTATCAAGATCCCCAGGCTGAGCTCAACCACATATTTGGGAGGCTAACGTCGTATGAGTCCAAACACAAATAGAAGGTCACTGCCAGAGAAGTCAACTCAGTTTCCACTGAACCCCCCAATACGTGCGATGGTCCGAGGTGGCAATCATGTTTGACTGTTCGGATCACCTCGATCAAGTGGCACACCCAAGGCGATATCCACTCATCCTAGATCCTGATATGAGAAATATCAAGTTGAAGAAGGTTCTCATTGATGGAGGGAGCGCACTCAACATCCTCTTCGCCAAGATATTCAACAAGATGAAAATCACTCAGTCCGAGTTTTGTCCGAGTACAGCTCCCTTCCACAGGGTAATCCCTAGTATATTTTCAACACCACACGGCCAAATTACTTTGCCAGTCACCTTTTTGGCACGCGGGAAAATTTCTACACTGAGAGTATCTATTTCGAGGTTGCTGATTTCGAGACAACCTACCATGCCATACTGGGACGACCGGCGCTCGCCAAATTCATGGCGGTACCTCACTACACATAGATGATGCTCAAGATGCCTGGCTCAGTAGGGGTTCTCTCCCTACGCAGTAATGTCAAGCAAGCCTTCACCTATGATGAGGAGAGCTATGAGTTGGCCCAGTCACAAGAGGTTGCAGTCAGATGAAGCAATATCCGACTAGTAGCACCAACTTCAAAGGAGGACAACGAAGTCCTAGCGAAAAGGGTGGCTAAGTTAGGAATCTCGACAGAATCAGAAACAAAGAAGATCCCCCTAGACCCTTCCGACCACGCCAAGACCGTGCTTGTCGGGACTGGACTCGACCCTAAATAGGAAGACGAGCTCATCACCTTTCTCTGGGTGAACAGGGATATTTTTGCTTGGAAACCTTCCGACATGCTTGGCATACCAAAGGAGGTGATCGAGCATTCCCTCAACGTCAAGCAGGATGCAAAACCAATCAAGCAACGGCTATGGCGATTCGCACAAGACCGCAAAGATGCTATCCGCGAGGAGATCACCAAGCTCCTGGCAGCTGGATTCATCAAAGAGGTCTACCACCCGGATTGGCTGGCAAACCCAGTCTTGGTTCGGAAGAAAAAGGGTAAATGGCGCATGTGCGTCGACTACACCGACTTGAATAAGGTGTGTCCCAAGGACCCATTTGGTCTACCAAGGATAGATTAGGTGGTTGACTCAACTCCGGGATGTGAGCTACTCATTTTTCTTGACTGCTATTTAGGATACATCAGATAAGTCTCAAGGAAGTGGATTGCTCGAAGACTTCTTTCATCACACAGTTTGGGGCATACTGCTATGTCACTATACCGTTCGGGCTGAAAAACGCTGGGGCAAGGTACCAACATGCCATCCAACAGTGTCTTCACACTCAACTCGAGTGCAACATGGAGGCATATGTCGACGACGTGGTAATCAAGAAGGTGACCTCATTGCTAACTTAGAAGAAACCTTTCAAAGTCTATGAAGATTCAAGATGAAGCTGAATCTGGAAAAGTGCGCCTTCGGAGTACCATCTAGAAAACTACTCAGTTTCATCGTTTCACATCATGGCATAGAGACAAACCAAGAGAAGATCAACGCAATCATGAACATGGCTCCTCCAACAAGCCAGAAGGACGTGCAGAAGCTAACTAGCTACATGGCAGCACTCAATATATTTGTCTCCCAACTGGGTGAATGAGGGATGCCCTTCTTCAAGCTATTGAAGCAAGTTGACAATTTTCAATGGACGCCTAAAGCCCAACAAGCCTTCGAAGACTTCAAGAAATTTCTCACATCACCACCTGTGTTGGCGTCACCAATGCCCCAGTAGCCACTTATGTTGTATTTAGAGGCAACTACTCAAGTAGTTAGCATGATTTTGGTCGTCGAACGTAAAGAGCCATGACAAGTACAAAAGGTACAACGACCGGTATACTTTGTCAGCAAAGTCCTAGGTGTCGATATTTTACACTGGCAATATGATTATAGGGCTACTCGGCAAGGGGAAACTCAATGGATTGCAAAGGAACACGGAGATATTTTATACTGGTTCAGGCCCTCGATGTGAGGTAATACCCTACGTCCAGTTGGGATGTATTCCTTTGAGGATTATGGTGGTGGTTCTGATGAACTCTTGATGATCTACACTCATGGGGCGCCCTGCCTCCCATTATATACCGGGGGACAGGGGTACAAGGTAGGAATCCCAGCCGGACACGGCCGAGGGATTTCCTTCTTAGAGATACATCTTACCCGACGAGGACTGTATATTCCTTTTTATACAAGGCAAAGTCTGCTAGGTGCTACTTTATCTCTAATTACAAGTCTCAGCCCATCGTCTGTCCGAGTGGCCCATATGCTTGTGATGAGGTACCCGGGGCCCATGGCCTCCACAGTAGCCCCTGAGACCTTCATAGTTGAGTCACAGCTGATGTCGAGTGCTCATCCTCTATGGTGAAGATTGCCCGAGTGTATTGCTTCCCGAGTACTCTTTGTTCGAGTGTGTCTTCTTCCCGAGTCCTGCTTCATGTCAACTAGCAGTGAGGCTATGAAGGGCTTCATATAGATGTATGAATAGTGTGTGTCGAATAGGCGCACCTATTAGGTGTAGCCCCCGACTTTGTACTTAATTGTGAAAATAATTAAACATAAAGTCAAAGATCTTTAACCTTGTAGTCTTTCCCGAGTAGTATACTACTGGTATATGAGACTCTTCGGTATCATGTCAACTGGAATGTAATTTATAGTCTTGCCGAGTAGCATGCCACTCGTATATGGGACTCCTCAGCTTCATGTCAGCCGGAAAAGGGGGTTTATAGTCTTTCCCGAGTGGCGTCCCACTTGGAAGTTAGACTCGGCATCATGTCAGCTGGAAAAGATATTTATAGTCTCTCCCAGGTAATGCACTACTCGGAAGTTAGACTCTTCAGTATCATGTCGGCTAGAATAATGTCGCTCATGGCAACTGTTGGCCAAGCATGTCGGCCAAGTACCACTTTATGAAAATAGATCCATTGCGTGGTCAGGTGTACTTGAGAGATACCTGCATCCCCAATGTTGATGAAGACCAGTTGGTGATCCTTATAAGGACATATCCTCAATACCTCATGGATAAAACAGATACCCAAACACATGTGTTTAGAAATTAGACCTTCATGAAGCATATCTGTTTACCTTATCGGTTCCTGTTTGGTAGCACCTGTACTGCGATTTTAACACAGCCAGCGAACGGCCCATATTGAGCGTGCTACTATAGAAACTATCTTGGTGGCCCAGTACCGACTGTGTAAGCCCAAGCCCATGAGTTGGCACAGGCTCTATAAAGGCTGGGGGAGAGAGAAAAGATTCCTCATCTTCCCCAAGCGACCAATCGTTTCGTCTTCCTAGCTCCGCGCCGAAATTTCGCCTCCTGCTCCACTAGGGTTCGCCGTTGCTTGCTCCTCCCCATTGAAGCTCGAGCGATTCTGCTTTTCCTTTGTCCATCCTAGCCCCGACCACATTTCCCCCAAATTTCTTGTCCCCCAAACCATGCCGAAGGTTCCAGATTTCGTTGCGGCGTCGGGCAAGGGTGGCCGACCTCGGATTGCAGCCAGTCGAAGCTGGAAAGGCTAGAGAAGTCACTGTTGCTGCAAAGCCGTGACATCATCCACTGGCGTCCAGCTGAGGGTGAGTCTGTTCCAAATCCCCAAGCCGGCGAGACTGTTGTTTTTGCCTCCTTCTTTGACTAGGGTTTATTTCTTCCCTCTTCCGAGTTCCTGCGCCGTCTTCTTAGCTTCTACGGATTGGAGTTGGTGAATCTGAATCCCAACTCAATCTTGCAAATCTCTATATTGGGAGTACTACTTGGGTGTAGAACCCCAGTTGTGGGTGCCATGGGCCCCGGGTACCTCATGACAAGCATATGGGCCACTCGGATAGAGGATGGGCCTAGCCTTGTAATTAGAGATATAGCTAGATTCGGCAGACTTTGCCTTGTATAGAAAGGAATATACAGTCCTAGTCGGGTGCGTTATATCTCTAAGGGAGACTCCTAGTCGTAATCCGATGGGACTCTACCTTGTAACCCTATCCCCCAGTATATAAGGGGAGCAGGGCGCCCATGAGGGCAGGTGCACATAAGTTCATCAGAACTACCACCATATATACTCAAAGGAATACATACAAACTGGACGTAGGGTATTACCTCACATTGAGGCCTGAACCAGTATAAATCCCTCTGTGTTCCTTTGCAATCCACCGAGTTTACATCCGCCGACTAGCCCCATATATTTATTGCCGGTGTAAAACATCGACAGTTGGCACGCCAGGTAGGGGCTTCGACGTGATCTACATCTACAAGCTCGATGGATCCAGCAACCGGAGTCGACGGTGGCAAACTCTCCCCCGGAGATACAATCTCATTCGGAAGCCTCGACTTCGTCGCCGACATGTTCGGCAATCTCACCTTGGCCGACTCGGACTCGATCCGATCTGCCAGGGAGCCAGCCGACTCCGTGCCAGTCGGCCTACACAATGCTGCAGCAATCTCTCACAACATGCTGCGGCGATCTCCCATACGCCCAAGTCCAGGGACAACTCTTTCTTTCGGTGTTCGACTCGGACTCAGTTTTGAGCCGGCCGAGATCGGGCCAAAAAAGGAAGAGATCGTCAATTTCCCGTTCGGACTCGGCGACGCCGTGGATATCTACAATCTACATCCAACGCGGCAAACCCGATCCTCTGGAGTTCGACTCGGATACGGCCCAGAGCCGCTCGAGATCGGATCTAGGGAGGTCAGAGTTATACTCATCCCCATCAACTATTCCGACTACGACTCTCGGCCGGACTACGACTCCCAGTCGGATTCCGACTCTAAGTCGGACAACAGTTCAGCAAGCTTCTTCCCGCCACGAGAAATCTTCATGGCATCCAAAGGCTCTACTCCTACTCAGGAATCACGCCGACTACACGAACAACAAGAGGAGGAGGCCTGCCGACTGTGAGAACAACAGGAGGAAGAAGCAAGACGCCTGCACGCCCGCAACGACGGCCTACGCAGGGCTGGGCGAACCGCTCAGCAACAAACCCTCCAACAAAAGTCGGCGACACGACGTCTTCGTCACGCCACAACAGAACATCGTGGCCGCCGCAACCTCTTGGACACGATCCAGCTTGGGCTGATCACTAGGCCACCCCGACCATCGCAAGGATAAAAGGCCTGCTTACCGCTGCTGCATGTCAGCAGCACCAACAGTCGGGTGATACCTCATACCGACCCACCGGTCGA
Organism: Oryza meyeriana var. granulata; assembly: GCA_003991445.1. Classification (NCBI taxonomy): domain Eukaryota; kingdom Viridiplantae; phylum Streptophyta; class Magnoliopsida; order Poales; family Poaceae; genus Oryza; species Oryza meyeriana. The sequence goes on along the minus strand of RYFJ01002996.1, from coordinate 12,205 downwards.
CATTCCCAACGGCAGTCTCGTCTACCTCAAAGCGACGCCGAGCGGCTGGCTCCAGTCAGCTGCATACGGAGGGCACGTCAGACGTCACTCGGCAGCCCCAACGACAACCGGCGACGTCAAAGCAACCGTCGGGATGATCAGGACCTTCGAGCCGACAACGACGTGATCTTCGGCAGGACATCAACGCTCGACACCACGAACGAGAAGATGATGAGCAACCCAACGGAAGACGAGAACGAGCGTTCGCCTCCACCACGAGTGGTTTGCCGCCGAAGTCGGGGTCGGAGTCCTCATGAAGATGAAGGAGTACCTGGCCTTCACCCAGGAGCTACAACAGGCCGACTGGCCATCGGGTTTCAAGCCTACAGGAGTCGAAAAATACGACGGCAAGACCAATCCCGAGTCTTGGCTCACGGTCTATAACTACGGCAATCGAGCAGCTGGAGGAAATCACAAAGTCCATGGCTAACTACCTCCCGGTCGCTTTAGCCGACTCAGCGAGGACATGGCTACAGGACTTCCCAAGCAGTCAATACAGCTCCTGGGGGGAACTCCGAGAACGCTTTATCGCCACTTCCAGGGGACATACGAGAGGCCATCTTCCGAGTACGACTTATATCAGTTGCATCAAAGGCAAGAACGAGTCTCTTCGTGACTTCATTAGGAGGTTTTCTGAGAAGAAGAACTTCAATCCCTAACGTCAAGGATGAGGTCGTCATCGCCGCCTTTCGAAAAGGAGTCAAAGACACCTCGTTCATCGAAAATTCCACTCGGAGCCTCCAACTCTGTCAAGGCTCTATTCAACATGGCGAACAAATCGCCGACTTCAGCCCTGCTGTTGCTGAGGCCTTGAAGATAAAAAGGCATCCTGACAGAAGAAGCGGGAGGTCACCAACGACGCGGTCCCGACTAAAGTCGGGCCATCGCAAACGCAGTCAGACGGCTTCATTGTGGCATCGGTCACAATCGTCTTCGACTTTCAACAACTGAAGATTATCAGAACACAAGTGACATGCTCGGGGCTCACAAGCTCAAACGCAAGGATGGCATCCCCACTCCGAAATACCGAATAGCTAAGTCGCTTCTGATAATATTTCTTTCACTCGGCTTTACCAATGCCGCAGCGCTTACACCTAATAGATCGGTGCACAAGCTGCACTCTTCTCTGTTTTTGCTCTTTAATGGGGATGCAAAGTACTCGATATAGCATAAATCCTGAATCCGTAAACTTTGCCCCATGAAAAGACGAACTCAAGTCACCCAAAACGCGTGTCTGGAAAGAGCCATAGCCAACTCCCCACGCTAGGGGGCTATGACTTGTCGGGCAGAGCGTTTAAACGTAGGGGTCAACTACTTGGGGAAATTAATATAAAGGAAGACTCGCATTTACATTACTTGTAAACCCTACAATTTTATTCGGGTGAATTATTTTCATCATCAGATGCTACTCATACCGAATCTTTATATTGCGCCCAGCTCCAGATATGCGTGACAGGCAACTAGGGGGGGCTTTCGGCTTGCGAGCCCATTCCTACGCTCGGGGGCTGGACAAGTCTCGCAAAATCACTCGGGATGCTCCATGAGGCTAATGACCGATACTTGCATTAGTAGGGATGTCGTCTTCCCGGCTACGCTTCATGCGAGCTAATAATCGCCACCCGGCGCAAGTTTCGAGGTTTGTACTACTCGGCTAAGTAGGTACGCCCATGAGGTCGGCCAGCCGAATCCTATGCTAATGCTAGGTTCGGGTTACTTATTTGGTCACAGCTCTGTCAGGTTGGGTACGCCCCCATGAGGGTCGCTAGCGAATCCTATGCTAATGAAGTTCGGTGCCTAGCTTTGCTATAACTCTGTTGGAATAGGGTAGCCCCATGAGGGCGCCAACCGAACCTCTGCTAATGCAAGGTTCGGGTACCTTGTTCGGCTTTACCCAAGTCAGAAGAACTACATCGTCAAAGTGCATCCGGAGTTCTCATGCACTGCGTCACACACCTGAGGAGGGCAAGCCAGATCTGCGTTATACCCACTCAGGCTTAGTGGCAACCAGTTTGCATCCAGAACGTAAGTCGGAAAGGCTTGCGAATAAGGATTTCTCTGGCTGATTGCGGTTACCAATCACCAAAAAACATCATCCTGACATGCGATGGATGATACTTCTATAGAGCTATGCTGGATAGGTTTGGCTCAGGCCGGCTTATTTGGTAGCAACCACCAAGAATATGAGTTCCTACAGTAGCATGCTCCATGTTGGGGCCGCCCGCAGCCTGAGTTTGAAATTATAGCGCTGGTGCTACCAACAGGAGCCGATGAGGTAAATAGATATTCTTATGAAGCCTTATTGCTAAAACATATATGTTTTGGTATCTGTTTATCCACCAGGTTCTCAACGGATATATCCTTACAAGGATCACAAGCTGGTCTTCATTATAATTGGGATGCAAGTATCTTTCTCGGGTACACCTGACCACTGCCGTGGATTTATTTTCATAAAGTGGTACTCGCCTACATGCGTGGCCATCATGTTGCCATGGAGCAACATTATTCCCACTGATGATGTGGAAGTCTAACTTTTGAGTAGTGCACTACTCGGGAGAACTATAAATTTCTCATTCCCGCTGACATGATGCGGAGGAAGTCTAACTTTCGAGTAGTTATACTACTCGCGGAAAGACGATAAAACATTCTTCCAACTGACGAGCTGAAGAGTCTAACTTCCGAATGGGACGCCACTCGGGAAAGACTATAAACACCCCCTTTCCAGCTGACATAGACGTAAAGAGTCCCATATACGAGTAGCATCCTACTCGCAAGACTATAAACACACATTCCGACTGTGACATGAAGTCGAAGAGTCCTATATACGAGTAGTTCCCCTACTCGGCAAGACTATAAATATCAATTTTCCGGTGACATGAATACCGAAGAGTCTCATATACCAGTAGTAATCTACTCGGAAACACTACAAGGTTAAAGATCTTTGACTTACGTTTAATTGTTTTCACAATTAAGCACAAAAGTCCGGGGCTACACCTAATAGGTGCCCTATTCGGCGCACACTATTCCAACATCTACATGGAGCCCTTCATAGCCTCGCTGCCAGCCTGACATGAAGCAGGACTCCGGAGAAGCAGCACTCAGACAAAGAGCACCGGGAGCAATGCACTCGGGAAGACTTCACCGTGGAGGATGAGCACTTGGCATCAGTTGTGATCAACTAATGAAGGTCTCGGGGCTACTGTGGGTGCCATGGGCCCCGGGTACCTCATGACAGCATATGGGCCACTCAGATGAGGATGGGCCTAGCCTTGTAATTAGAGATATAGCTAGATCACAGACTTTGCCTTGTATAGAATGGAATATACAGTCCTAGTCGGGTGCGTTAATCTCTAAGGGGAGATGCCTCCTATCCCGTCGTAATCCGATGGGGACTCCTACTTTGTAACCTTGTCCCCCAGTATATAAGGGAGGCAGGGGCGCCCCATGGGCGCAGGTGCACATAAGTTCATCAGAACTACCACCGATATCCTCAAAAGGAATACATACAAACTGGACGTAGGGTATTACTCACATTGAGGGCCTGAACCATATAAAATCCCTCTGTGTTCCTTTGCAATCCACCAAAGTTTACATCCGCCGACTAGCCCCATATATTTATTTGCCGGTTGTAAAACATCGACACCAGTTTATTCTTTTCTTAAGGCACTTTATTCCACATCAAGCCCCACCCCTCCAAGAATAAGGTCCAGGTGATTGGGGGAGCTAGCCTTCAGTTGAGGAGTGAAATGAAGAAAATATATATCAATCTTCCTTGAAAGGTTGGCATAAAGGAGTGGTTCTACTGTCTATCTGGAACCCTCCCTGCCTCCATTCACCGGCTCACCACCGGCGGTCTCGCCCAATTGGTCATCAGATCCAACTTTTGAAGAGATGGGCCAAGTGCATCAGTTGCTGGCGAGATTAGAGAAATTTAAGAGAGCCGGCCTGACCGGCCCCTAGGTGGCGAGCGTTTCCTGACTCGGCGCGTCCAGCCATGAAGCTGAGGAGCGAATTCTGCTGGATTACCAAGGGCAAAGGACCCTGACTGAGAAAGCCAAGAGGTGGTTGACCAAAAAAAAGTGACTGACACATTGTTCAGCTATTTCTCCAATGGGGTGGTCAAAACTGAGGACGCAGAGTGCTCCATCGTGGCTTATAGCCAAAACCGGCCTCAACCCGAGGTAACCTTGTTTCTGTCTGTGATGAATGCCTGTAGTCATGTATCCATAATTGCTCGCTCATCGTGGGCCGCGCCCAATGTATATTGTTGAATTGTTTGCAGTGGTGCAAGGAGTTTGATGATGACTCCCGTCTGCTGTCGGCCACGAAGTCGAAGAAGAGGACGAGAAGCCCTTCTGCCGCCCAGCCTAACTCCAAGAGAGCGGGGAAGAAACCCGTTGTAGACCAGGGCAAGAAGGAGGTCATCAGGCCGAGTGCCGCAGCTAGGAGCCTCAAGATTAGAGACACCACCAGCATAGTTGCTAGGCCTTCAAGCCCTGGACCGGACCAGTGCAGTCGGGCTTTAGGCAACATCGAGCCCAAAAGTGCACCACCGAGTAAGAAGTCAAGCTCACGCTACCAGGCCCAGCGACTCGAGCCAAGGATGCGCTCCAAGTTCGCAGCCCCTTACCCCAGCCGCCACTCCACAAGCGGGCTGACTAGGATGGAAGTGCCATTGCCGAATACTGTGCCGTCAGGCCTGACAGCCAACGGCCCTCTAGTGCCGCCCTCCGGATCTCCCGGAAAAAAGCTCAAGTTCTCCAAGAGGTAGGCCATTCTGGGTCTTCTGAAAATCATGTTTAGCATTGTAGCGTTTTGATATCCGACTCGTTACGCAGGAAGCGGGTCGACATTAATCTTAAGGACATCACGCCGACTGCCGCTGCTGTCGAGCCTGCCCCCAGCGGATCCAGTGCCAGCAAGCACACCTGCTGAGCCGGCGGCAGCCCCAGTTGCAGAAACTGAGACTGCCCCGACTGCACGGCCGCCAACCCCGGCCGACCAAGGGGCGGTTGCTGAAGCCGCTGTTCCAGCCCCTGAGCCGGTGCCTGTTGTCGAAGCCGTCGCTGCAGCTCCTGAGCCAGCCCTCGAAGCCCCGGAGGCCGCCGAGTTGGGGGCCGGGGCCTCGTCGCCATCCTGGTCACCATCGTCATTGTCGCTGTCCCTTACTTCGGACAGACCCGACCTCCCTAGGATCGAGGCCCCTCCGCGCAAGTTCCCGAGGACGTTCCGCTGGACAGCACCCGACGGAACTTCGCGGAGCTACAAGCATGATGAGGCGGTGGCGGAAAAGGAGCGAGAAGACTTGCTTCGTGCCACAATCGCCGCGTCCTAGGGGATTCAGGTATGATTTCCGTTGTATTGGAATCTTGGTAGTATTTCTTGACGCTTGACTCTGCTTTGAGCTATTACTCCCCGAGCAGAAGCTTGTCGATCGCTCGGAGAAGATGCATGAGGTACTAACCCGAGTTGCCCCCTAGCTCCAAGAATGGGAAACAACTCCGGCCTTGAAGCCGAAGTAGAAGGCGTAGCCAGGAGAGGGAATCTTGCTGAGGGAGGCTGCACCGAGCTCAGGAGTGAGAACTGAGACCAAGCCAAGACGATGAGAGGTAAGCCTCTAGAATACTTCCTCCTGACCAAATCCTTAGTATATTTCTCCAGCTGTGGTATTTCCTGACTGCCCAGTTGTGTCTTGACTACAACGTTGAGTTCTTGACTAATCTGTCGTGCAGCCCTCGAAGCCGAGTTGAAGACCCGAATAGAGGGACAAGAACAGCTGAAGGAGGCCGAGAGAGCCAGGGCCGAACTTGAAAAGGACAAGGCCGACCTGACAAAGGATAAAACCGAGCTTGAGATAGAGAAGGCCGAGTTTTTTTTGAAAAAAAAAAAGGCCCCCAATACCAAGCTCGAGAAAGAAAAAGTTGAACTGGAGAAGGCCATAGCCAAGTGGGAGGCCGACTACAAAAGTAAGTCTCCGCTCTGACAATAACCTCAGCCAATCCATTAATTACTCCGTCTGTGGCTTTGCCAAATAAGTTTACTTGTCGGTGAACCTGGGTAGGTGTGAGAGCCAATTCCCAGATCCAGTTTCAGGCCTTCACAGAGGAGATCAGGGTAGTCAAGGAGTCATAGGAAACCCTTAGCGAGTCCGTGAAAGGGCTCCTTGACCTTGCATGGATCCTCGTCCTGTGGGAACAGCTCTAGCACAATCTTCCAATTGGGGAGCGCCTTAAAGATGCCCGAGTGCCTTGAAGAGGTATGTGGAGGCCATGGGCCCCGGGTACCTCATTACCAGTACATGGGCCACTCGGATAGAGGATGGGCCAGACCATGTAATTAGAGATAAGATAGCACCCGGCAGGCTGTGCCTTGTAAAATAAGGAAACATAGCCTTGGTCGGATAGGATTCTATCTCTAAGAAGGAAATCCCTTGGTCGTATCCGACTGGGATCCTTACCATGTACCCCTGTCCCCTAGTATATAAAGGGAGGCAGGGCGCCCCATGAGGGCACAAAGATCATTGATCACAAAACCACCTCAGAGGAATAAACCTAACTGGACGTAGGGTATTACCTCACATTGAGGGCCTGAACCAGTATAATTCTCTCGTGTTCCTCTACAATCCACCGATATTTCCAAGTCGCCGAGTAGCCCATAATATTATTGCCGGTGCAAGCATCGACAGTTGGCGCGCTAGGTAGGGGACCGGCGAATTCTTCATCATCAACAGATTCGATGGATCCCATCAACGGAGTCAAGGCTACAAGTTCTCCAACGGACACACCATCACCTTCGGGGTCTTGATTTCGTGCCGATCAACTCGGCAATCTTTCCTTGGCTGAAGCAGATTCCGATTCGCCAGCCGAGGAGCCAGCCGGCGTTGCGCCATTTCGGTCCCAGGGACGTCGCCATCTCCTTCAACGATCTACTACGACAGTCCTCACATCGCCGGACATCGGACAAAAAAAAAAAAAAAAAAAAAAAAAAACAACTCTCTTCTTCGGCGTCCGACTCGCGCTAGCCTTGACCACCTTAAGAGAGAGATCTCCATACCTCCCATCATCGCGACCTTTGCTTAAACCCGCCCACAGAACCCACCTCTTATCCATTACACTCATACCGTTAATTATCTAAGTCATCTCCTAACCCATAAACTCTCAGTCCACACACGGATACGTTCCACCAACTCGACTCACTTTCAAAGCTTCCCCTCCCCCGATTCAGCTTCACCCACCTCCGAATCGCGACGCAAGGGGAACCAGCAAGGAGCCCCGACACCAACACAAGAGAACTCAACTCCAATGACGGGCACACGCTCGAAGCCGCAGCAGCAATCCTCCAACCAAGTCGGCGACCACGACGTTCGTCAGCGCACAAACGTCGCCGCCAACTCTCTGACACGCTCCAGCTGGCCGATCATAGCACACCCAACTATCGCGAGATCAAACGATTATTACAGCGCCCTGCCCAGCAAAACAGTCAGAACTCACATACCACCCATGACGGCTCTCCGTGGCTGAGTCATCTCATCACCGACCGCGCCGCCCACTCGGCACCGGAAGATCCCCAAACAACGCTCGGCAATACAACTACGACAAACCGCGCATCGCCATCGACGCGACCCAATCAACCCCAAGTGAATACAACGCAAACCTTGCCACCCAAAACCCCCGCGAAGGAGGCGAAAGAGATGAACCGCCGCCGACTGGAGAACACACGTTCGCTCCACTACAACGCTACACCGCCAACCGAACCAAGTCTCAGATACGAAGGCATTCCATCCTTACCAGAAGTTACAGGACGTCCGCTAGTCGCTTTTTTGAAGGCTACGAATCAAAAGTACGACGAAACCAACCCATCCGCTCACCGTTACGTCTAATACAAACTGCTGCGCACAAGCCAGGCAACTCTTCCCAGTCATAGCCACTCAGGAACATGTTGACAGCCTCCAACGCGAATCGTTCCTGGGACTCAGGAACGTCACCTCAAACTTCCAGGACCTACGAGAGACCGGCTCGAGCACACCTTTCCCAGCGCATCAAAAGAAACGAAGTCTCGCTGAATTCATCAAAGGTTTCGGAGAAAGCCAATCAAAACTTCCACGTATCAAAACAGGGCATCGCCCCTTCCGAAGGAGATAAAAGACCCCTCACTCGAAAGCCACCACCCACTTCCGGCACTTCGACATGCCAACAAATACGCCGACTCGTTAAGCCTCGCGAGCCCTCGACGATAAGAAGGAGCCCCGACAAAAACAACAAGGCAACCACAACGAGCCGTCTCAGAATAGCTACCGCAAGCGGAAGTGGACACAGTCCAAATGAGCAGCGTCCGCCCCCCCCCCCCCCCCCTGCTTAACAAACTATGCAGAAGTCAAGCTCCTTGCCATTCCACCCCAAAGGCCGCACCGCCAAGGACTCCACAGTCAAGAAGTTCCTCTGATCAAGCTTCATCGCGCCACAAGCAACAAGCAAACTCGCCCCGAGATTTCAGATCCCAAGCCGAACAACCAATCTCGACCACTTGCGTACAATCCAACGGCAAGAAGAGAACTCTCAATACGCAACTCAACACGCTCCACAGCACACCCCTCAAACCTGCGCTGGTCAAAACGCCATCACCTTCCCATCGCGCAGATTCACCAGCGATTTCCCACGGACAATCCACTTCCTACCCCGTCTCAAGAAACACTGAAAAAACCTCATCACGGGGCAGCGCTCAACATCCTGTTCGCCAGACTGGACAGATGAATCCCTTCGAACTACGGCAGCACTCACCCTTCCATGGATAGATTCCCGGCTTTCATCAACCCCACTCGGCAATACCTGCGTACCTTACGGCACGGAACTTCCTACAGAAAACATCGCTCATCCCGATTCGAGACCGCATACGCAATACCGGACGACCGGCCCTCGCCATATATACCGCACGAACGTACATGGTCGAAGATGACGCCGCAGGGATCCTCCCTTCCCGCAGCACGCTAAGCAACCTTCACCGCAACAAGGGGAACTGCGAACTGCTCAAACACAAGAACGCAGCGGGCGCCACACATCGAGCCGCTACACCCGAAGCGATTCAAGATTCCATTCCCGAAAAAGCAGGTCGATATTCGCCGACTTGAACTAAGAAGATCCCCTGACCTTTCAACCCTCCAGAAATCTTAGTCTGGACCGACTCGACCCCAAATAGGAAGACTTCGTCACCTCCTCCAGCAAAAAGATATCTTCGCGTGAAACCGTCCGACACGGGTACCAGGAGTGACCGACACCCACAAAAGCCAACGCCACAGTTCAAGAACCGCTCGTGTTCGGCTCAAGACCGCAAGTTTGCACGGAGGAACTCACCAAGCTCGCACCGGTCATTAAGAACACCACCCGACTGCTGCAACCCAGTTCTGGTCCGGAAGAAAAATAAATCGCATGTGATGATACACCACCTAACCAAAGCGGCCCCACACATTTCTTCCAGAAGATCAGGTGACTCCATGGGTACCTACTCACTTTCTCGACTGCTACGCGATATCACAAACAGCCGAGGACCCAAAACTGTTTAAAAACATTTCATCATCCGTGGAGCGTATGCATACACATCGTTCGTCTAAAAACGGCGCAACTACCAACGTACCCTGGGTTCACACCCAATGGCCAACGTGAAGCCTACGTCGACACTGTATCAAGACCCAATCCAGAGAAGATCTCATTGCGACTTGGAGAAACCTCCAAAACCTCGAAGATCAATGAAGTTTGAACCCGGAAAAGTCACCTCGGAGGTCCGCTGGAAAGACTCGCTATCGTCTCGCATCGCGCATGAGCTCCGGGAGAAATCAACGCCCAACATGCCCCACCAACCTCAAGCGTCTAGAAGTTACACGCATGCGACTTCACCGTTTATCTCCCACTGGCGAACGGCATGCCTTCTCAACCTCCTCAAAAAGCGACACCTCAAAACCCGAACCAACAAGCTTCGAAACTTCAAACATTCCCAGCACTTCCCGTTGCATCACCTTACCCCAAACGCTAATGCAATCTGCGGAACCCACTCAACGTAGTCAGCACGTACTGTAGTTTAGCGATCACGAAAGGCTATTCAGAAAAACAACGCCAATCTATGTATCGAGTCCCTTGCCGACTCCAAACGAGATTACCCGTAGTCAACTTAGCCTACTATCACATTCAAAAGCTGCACTTACTTTCAAGCACCACAGCACTTTCACAGCGTTTCCACCGAGTCCTTCATAACGCGCACTGGCCGGATCCAAATGTCACTCGAGCTATGCGTCACATCACCTTCCACACGAACATCAAATCTCAAGCTCTAGCACTCTGCATGGACAAAGATCAACGCCCAATACCAACAGCAAAGTAATACAATTACTTCGACGTTCCCTGCGGATCGCGCGCCCAGCTGACCATATGACACCCCACTGGAAATGAAGTAACGTTCGTACCAAATCCACTTCCGGCTCCCAACTGTTCCCGATACGACACTGGTTCACGACTCCGCACGCCATACACTCGCATACGTCCGATGCTGTGCCGGAGACCAACTCGAGTATATACCAAGCAGAAAGACTGACCTGTCTCCGACGATACAATCGGCCTGCAGATCCGCAACTGGAAAATAAGTCCGCGATATCACCACTTCCTCCCAAACAAGACCAGTGAGCGGCAAACATGATCCAACGAAACGCCCACTGGCACTTCGTCGAGCAACTTTAGAACCATCACAGAATAAACCGCACAAGACTCGGAGCCCCCCGGCTACGACGAATCTCACATATTAAACTAGTCCTGTGTCAAACCTCCCATGTGATGAACTCCAGAATCGCAGCAACCGACAGGTCAAGCCCAGACAAAACTTCCTGCTAGTCGGAAACCTAGACCAAGGAGCGCATCCCGTGTCTCATCGCTGCGCCACCGCACGAGAAGCAAGCAATCCTGCGTCAATCACTCGTGCAGATTCAACCATGCTCATCCAGACTATCGGAAAGGCTTACCTCAGGGATCTCTTCTGCCCAGTAGTCATCAACGCAACATCTTCGCAAGCGATTCCGTTCTCGCAAGACAACAAATCTCCCACCCAGAACTCCAACACCTATCTCGCATTCATATGGCTCCATGGTCGGCCTTTAAAGAAATACCGGTCCACACATTTTCGTCGTGTGATAGTTCACAGGAGAGGGCTAAACTCTCAAACAATCAGGCGCACGAGCCATAAGACTTCATCATATTATATATACGGTCAGAGTCCCTAACCGATCTACACCAATAGTACTCAGTTCACGCGGCCTATTCCACATTCGCGACGATTTCGCATCAAGATTCTATCATTGTACACCCGCGAGAACAGGACAGTGAGCACCAACGATGGTCTACAAGCATCAGCCAATATTCACGACTACAACCATATCGTCTGGTACAAAAAAAAAAAAAAAAAAAAAAAAAAAAAATAAAAACCCCATCCTCTGTCCTCTCAGACCACGGTGTCGCAACGGGCAATCCCCTCTCCTGTCCGACCGAGCTATCTACGAAACATTCGCCTCCGGTAGTCTACCAAGCCCCAACACACCGCTGAGAATAACCGAAACACAGAACCCGCAACTATCAGTCGCAAGACTCAAGGCCTCGTCGCTACCACAATCCAATTCAAGCCCGCCTTGTAGACTCTTCAGAGAAATACACCAAGACAGCAATTATCCCCATCGAAGCCTATTATAGCCGATCACCCACGACCACTGCAGACCAAAAACTCATCCTATCACCAACTCATAACATAAAACACACTCCCTTCAACGATTATTTCCATTGTACATTTTTGTCACTACCCTGTCAACGATTAGCGGGCGCATTATAATGTTCTGCAATAACATACATTAATTCACCCCTATGAGCCTCCACATACCGCCGCCCTATCATCTTACTTGACATTTACACATGACAACTCGCAGCACAACGGGTAAAGTAATACGACCGGAAACTCGCACACACACATTACACAGCCAGTATAATATACATACCGACTACATAATATTGCTTTACGACCCAGTCTCGGTAAACTTCAAGTCGTCCGACTGGCGATTCGCTCCAGCGCTCCGGGGCTCTCTTTCGAAATCCCTCCCCGATCCTCAATGTCCCCTCGGTAGATGACTTCATCGCTAGGTCTGCCC